>CAJNIZ010003546.1:0-23386 GCA_905231905.1 Symbiodinium pilosum | reverse complement strand
TACCTGGGGAACCCAGGGTCCAATAAAAAAAGCTCTGAACCTTTTCCGGGTGAAATTCCGCCCTCCACCCTGTAAAAAAGCCCTCTCAAGTAAAAAACGCTTACATGCCTTTGGAGACATTCAAATAAAATTGCCCGCTAACTGGAGGAAGCAATCAAGAAAAAAGCCCTCTCGTGTAACAAAAAAAGCACTCTCAAATAACAAAAGCAATTAAGTACAAGAGAATGTTAGAATGGCCTCTGATCAAATGTCAGGGTAAGTTTCGCATGATGGGGTATAATCTATAGCCACTTGTAGCTCAGTGTTTTGCGGCTACTGCCCTGAGTCCCCCACTCGATCATCCCAAACCCTAAACACTAAACCCTAAAGCTTCAACCAAAAACAATAAAATCCAGAGCCCCTGAAGCCCAGATCTTGATGCCTTTGAATCCGACATCACAGTACGAAGCTCTCCCAACGGCATAAACCTGATTGAAGCAACCTCCTCAAGCGGAGCTCCAGGTGAGTAGCTGTCAGGTATGGTATGCATAGAAATGGATAACTTTCCTTAAAAGCTACATACCGCTTACGAGCAGTATACGGGTCTATATGGGCCTGCCCACCCGGCAACTACCCACCCATGGCACTTGCCCCATAAGCTTACTAGCGGGACGGGGTTTTGAGAAGTATACTAGAGAGAGATAAATGACCTGCAGTTTCCCATATATATATATATGTATGTATATGGGGACTTGTTGGGTGATCTAAAAAAAGCCTAGGTATTAACTTGGGGAGCCTTCATACACCAGGGTTTCTGTATGATTTCAAGGCCACCTTGAAACCTTGGTCCGTACCCTGATAAACCCTATAAAGCTTATAGCCCAAAACCCCAAGCCCTATGACGGGTTGCCATTGTCCTTTTTCCTGGGGCTGGAAAGGTTTGTTGAGACTCCGGAACGAACCGTGCCTGCTTGGAGCGATGCACATGCCCAACCCACATAAAAATGAAACACCACATGCTATAGTCCCCCTTAAGTGGATAGAATATGGCTTAAAATTCGGGTATACTGTTATACCATAATAACTTTAATAAGATCCCCATATATACCCCATATTCTATCTACTTACGGGGGACTATAAACTTGTAAGTTATAAGCCCTATACACCCTATATAAGCCTTAAACCCTTGGAGCATGCCTTTGCCATACCGACGTGGCTGCATCAGTGCGGTCGTCTCCCTTAAGTAGATAGAATATTGTTTTGGGTACGCTATAATAAGATCCCCATGCCTCATATTCTATCTACTGGTTATAAAATTCCAAAAACCTTATAAACCCTAAACCCATAAGCATGCCGTTGCCATGCCGACGTGGCTGCATCAACACGGTGATCGAGATCAGCCGCCGAGCTTGAAAAATGAGGGCAGTAAAGCAGGGCTTCGAGGCTATGTTTAGGGCTGCAAGGAAGGATACCTTCAAACCACATTGTGGATTTGTAAAGGAGATACCATGCCAAATCTGTATACAGTCAAAGTACGAAAGAATTGGTTGATATATAGGGTGATAGCGTTCAGCAGGAGTGCCCGTGAGTCATGAAGAGTAACCTTGCTCAAGCTTTCTCACGTAGTATAGGGTTAGAGTTTAGGGGTTTGGGTTTATAGGGGTTTAGGGCTTAGGGGGGTTTAGGGTATAGGCTTTCAAACGGTTTAGACATATCCTAGTTGGATTTCAAAATCCTGCCCTTTTCAGAAGTAACTTCGCCGCCACTTTGTAGCGACCTATGGTACTTCTCGTGGTGGTTCTTGCCGAAACTCTCCTGCTAATGCGGGCCACCCTGCCGATAAAATCCTCATTTGCCTCATTGTTATAGGCTGCCGGACTGTTGAAGACTGTTTGGTGGCCCGTGCCAAGCTGTTGCTGCAGGTCGTATAAGACATGTGCAAAAAAATGCACCTTCGGACGTAGCTTAAACAGGCGGCGGTTTTCCTGGAGACTTCTCTTAGCTAAGTATCCGTAACCCTTAAGCAGCCGCCGGCCTGATTTCAGGAGAAAGCTAGCGCACGAACGAGTTAAAAAGAGGCCGTGGCTGTGCAAAACTCCCACAAACGCAAGAGCACCCTGGCTTGTTTCTAACATAGCCATGAGTAGCTGTCGGTGCCCCTCTTCTTTCGGAGCTCGCAGTGACAGTTTCAGAAACCATTCCAGGAACTGCAGAAGTACCACCGAGTCTGAGCCCTTTCCACCTATTTCTGGAAACTGTCTGCTTTTTTCACAGTGGAAGGTGCCTTTCGTGAACTTGCGCAAAGTCGTTGTCTTCTTTTCGGCCATGCAGTAAAGTTTGAACCAGCTGTATGCCCTAGAAAGCCGGGCGTTGACTTCACGGCTTTCGTTTGGCACATCCCAGTACGTAAGCTTTGCCAACCACATGACCAATCCGGCTGTGAAGTCTTTCAAGAACCCAAACTTCAGGATGTGGAAGCAATCACGCTTGTACAAGCTTGCAGGATTGATCATGCTACTGTACGGAATGCGACTGAGCGGAGGGACTTCGTCCCAAGGAGCATCCACATACAGCGTGCGTGCCCAAGCTGGGTCATTGGAAAAATCAAATGGCAGCACGCCATCTTTTCCAGCGTTGCACTCTGGGCAGAAAGGCCGCATGGTCTTTGTGCCAATGTTGGCGTATGAGCGATTGAAAGAGCCCACTTCGAAATGAAACTCAAAATCACCCTTTATGCCAAGTAGTGCTGCGCTCCAGCGTTCTTTCCCACACTGCATGCCTTCAAACATGCAGGTGAAGTCTGAACAAACCTCATTGAGGTACACTTTGACCAGACCAGGATATTCCTTGCTGACTTTGTTTGGAATACATGTTCCCAAGAACCTCGTGAGGAATACATGGCCCTGACCATTGTGAAAAATCTCCTCCCGAACGCGACGTCTTTTGGGGCAGCTGGAATCATCAAACAAAGGGTCTGGATATACTTGCTCATTATCCCTGGCACCACAAGACCACCCCAGCTTACCCCCGTGCTCGGCACGGTTCCTCTCACCTTTTCTGTTGGTCTGCGCAAGAAGCTTCTTCGAGAGACCGAAGGCAGACTCAAACGAGAAGATAAAGACAGGAGTTTTGAGCAACCCCCGACCTTTGTCCCCATGAAACAAAACTGGTACTGTAAACCTACGCTCCTCCGAACTCTTGCGTGAAAAAACTTCGTGTGCCGGATTGTAAAGCTGATACTGCTGCCAAAATCTAGCGCAAAGCTCTTGAGCCTCAGCACCTTTGTGGCCAGCCAACAAGATTTCGGGGCATGTTGTCATAAGATACTGAAAGTAACGGGACATTTTCAAGAAAGGGAGGGTCATGGGAATCTTGTTGGCTTCCCGATGCTTCAGCTCAGACACTGGGACAGGGATTGTAAGCTTGAACTTTTTAAAGAGCCTTTGGGTATCCCTTTCCCCATGTCTTTCGTGAACTCGTGCAGCTTTGGTTACACCAGCCGAGGTGGCGGATGTCTCCTGCAGGAAGCCGCGGGCAATGCGCCCAATCTGGTTTCCCGGAGCCTCGGCTCATTGACCAAAGCTGGAGCAGTTGAGGGCGCTTGTAATGTACGGGCTAGAATTTTCATAGGCTTATTTAGTATACTGACAAATGCACAGTCCATATCTATAGGACGCACACAATGCCCATGCTGAGGAAACTTTGAAATTTGACTCCACTAGATTTGGTGATAGTCTTTGCTAAGTACTGCGTTCTGGAAGGAGCCTGTGCGGTACTTCAGCTGTGCACTGCCATGGTATACAGACGCAGCATACAAAGGGTCATGCTGCCCAGGCAGAATGCCATTGATCTTATAGGACTCTATACCATGGGGCAATACAGGCAGGCAAGCAGCTCCATCCACCACTACTTGCGCCAGTGCTTCGACGGACTCATGCCTCGTATCATCCTCACCTGGCATGAGAAACCCTCGGACTATAAGGAATGAATTTGGGATTGCCGACATTGCAATACACAGTAAACCACCCCACCCAGGTAATATTCAAAAGTCCCAATTACCGCACACAGTAGTTCTATATAAGGAGTACAGAATATTAGGGGGGTGTGGTGGTTTCAGTTTGGGGAGAGTGGGGATTATACACGTAGCTTCTGCACCCATTCTACAAGCCTTCCCAAGTTGTGTGTGACATAGTAGTTTCGCACCACTTTTCCTGAAGCGTTCATGCAAGCGCTTGCAACTGAGTCACGAGTTGACTTCCTAGGTCATGCCAGGAGCCACGCATCATCAAGTAATTAAGAAAGCTTCAAAGCGTGTCCCTTTCAGGACCCGCATGTCAGGTCCCCAAAATCTGCTCTTCAGAGGTACCGCTGAACCTTGCAGCCGCCGAGCACTTTTCTTACTCAACACCGTCATTATAATATTGCTACAGCGATTTGAGGGTACGGCCGCTACAAGATTTCTACTGCAAGTATCTACTTCTTTCCCTTGGTGGCTTTCGGGGCCTTTGACCCATCAGCACGTTGACCATGTTTCTTCGGTTTAGTCTTGGCGGCAGGCGCCGACCCATCATTCTTGTGCATGCTCAACAAGCTCCTGGTTATGGCTCGCATGGGCCTTGGGAATCTGACATAAGGTAAGGTCATTGCGTGGATCATAACATTCTTTACAGACATAAAGCCGAACTGTAGACAAAGGGTATGAATATATTGGTTGGGTTGGGGATATACAGAATCCAGGCAAAACGATTTATTACGCATGTGCTGAGTCGGGGTTGAAAGAGTTCTCGAAAAGCGCAGGAATATGTTTGGTTAGCTTTCAAAAGATGGCCGGGCTCACTAAGGAAACACAAGAGACGAACCATACATTTTCAGGAGTATAAGGGCTTTAGGGTTTAGGGTTGCAGTTAATTTAATGGCACCTCGCAGGTCACGAAACAATCAAAACCTTTGGGGTGAGTTTAAGATAGGTTGGCATTGCAAATCGCACACATTGTAGGGTCTCGGCTTCACAGGGTTTGGATTCATTTTGTGGCTGGGAGAATGGCACAAGTAGGAAATCCTCTATGCTACAGATTTGCAAGGCTATATGTTAGGCCCCCGGCTCATGACACTAATGTGGCAACGAACATGTTGGCTCATGTGGACCTTTCATGTTCTTCAGCGCTCATGAATTAAGTGGGTACTGCCTCCACACTGTAACAATCCAAAGGTCTTCTTAAGGGCGATGTGTAATTGCATTATAAATATTATCCAACTCTATATATATATATATATCCGTTACACAGCGCGGAGGCAGTACCCAACTCATGGTTTAGGGTTTAGGGTTCTCAGTGGGAAAAGTTTGAGTGTTTGGGGCTACAATGGTTAGGATAAGCACAGGCTTGGAATGATCACCGATATGGTGAGGAGCATTGTGGTTTAAACTTCTGGGATCCATACAAAATCACATGCGACTGAAAGGCATGGGCTAAACTTGCTCAGGTTTCACCGGGACTTATGCAAATATTGGGGTGGTGCCTGATATCCGCTTCAATGTAAAAAGCAGGGTCTTGTGTACATGGATACTCTACCCCAGAAAAAAGATTAACCTGTTTTAAGTTGTAAAATTCCACACCATACACCGGATAGTCCCCATTCAGTACAAATTTGGGTACATATTATAGTAAGATCCCCATGTATGCCCCATATATGCCCCAGATTAACTATCTACTTGAGGGGGACTATATAAACCCTAAACCCCTGTCGCACATCACTCCTCGCACGGGTTTCCAGGTCCCATGAAGATACGAGCCTCAGATAGCGTCTGCAACGTATATGCCACGCGTGTGAGCTAGCTTACTCCATGTAGGACATCCGAGCAACATTTTCTCGGAATCCTTGAGCTTGACCTCGAGCGTCGTCATAATCCTTGTTCAGATGAAAAGTTTGATTAGGAAAAAATACTGAGACCTTCTTTATTTAGATCCACAGCAACTGGTACAGCGGTATATAGTATCAGAATGACGCAAAGAGTCTCATCCCATCCTTCGATAACGCCCAGCGTGTGCAGATCCCCAAGCTCATCACTGCATGTGTCCATGGCCGAAGAAGCTTCTTCGAGCTTGTTGACCATC
The DNA here is from genome assembly GCA_905231905.1 of Symbiodinium pilosum. NCBI lineage: Eukaryota > Dinophyceae > Suessiales > Symbiodiniaceae > Symbiodinium > Symbiodinium pilosum. The sequence continues at coordinate 17,294 of CAJNIZ010003546.1, read as the reverse complement.
CTTAAATACTTCCAGCATGCCCCCCCCAACCATGGCCAGCATTTAATTAAAAAAAAAAAGGAACGGCTAGCGCATCTAAGAGTCTTCTGTATGGAATCTGCGCTTTTGTTCTTGGACTTGAGCTTTAGAACAATACTTCGCACATCATCACAGCACCCGTCAAGAGTACTCTTGCGGCGAGTGAGGCAAGATTGGACTTTCGGCAAGCTTGTGGTAGGGGAGGATGCAGCTTCTTCTGCGGGGTAGCCTAATTTCTTCATAATCTTCATCGCCTCCTTCTCAAGGGCGGCTTTCGCATCTCGGTCTTCAGCTGCTGCAGCGGCCGGTGAGAGGGCACCTGGGCTTTATAAAAATGAGCAGCTGAGGAAATAACAAGTCCCAAGCTCAAGCTGCTTGAAACCTATATTTCTAGATTCTATAGTATAGGCCAAGAAACCCTTCGGGGGAACAGCGGCAGCAGGCTGATGCATGATGTCATCCAGGCCCAAGTCCATCCTCAAGCCTTCCTCGTTGCCATAAATTTCTTGTTCTTCTTGGAACCGGCTCCTTGCAGTCTGCCTTGGCTAACACAAAAAATCGTAAGCATTGCAAGCAGGATGCTTATGTCGAGCCACTTTGTGTGCCCATGGACTTTGAGTTCGCAGTAGTAGGTGCGGACCCCCGCATACAATGTGTGCCACCTTCAGAAACAAGTTGGGTATTCGTTTCATAGCACACGCCATGGAAAATTTGAGCCTCATGTACTTGGCAGGGTTCGTCTCTGCAAACTTCACCTTGGCCAGGATGTCCTCCCTTAGATGAACAGAGCAAAAAAACAAGAAACAGTCTCTACCAAACAAATTTTCAGAACGACCTCCGTGCCGAATAGCGCCCCGATAAGTAGCAGCCCCCAGAAATCCCAGCATGCACATGCAAAGTACAAATGCTTACACGAATGGTTGTGTATACAGGGAGGCTTGATGTTGGGCAGGGACCATTAGTATATCATAGTGAGTGGCGAGAATTCTGTGGGAGTACATAGGTCCAAGGCTCGTTGACATGGAGTATGGCTCCGCAGCCATCTCCACTTTCGAGAGGAACTCAAATGGAATCATAATTTCCTTCTCATCTTCCCTCTCGTGGCTCACCGCAAATCGCTTCGTGAACATGTCCTCCGAAACAAACCGACAGGATTGCAGTGACACAGCTAAACTGTCTATGAACCCCAACCGTGGCACAGGAAAACCGCAGGCCTCACTAGAGAGTTCTGACAGCATGTTAGAAGATGCGTGTTTGTCTATACGAAAAAACTCCCCATAACCCTAAATACCCCAAAACATTACAGAGACATGAGGCTTTTTAGAGGGATCCCCATGCAGGAATGTAAAGAAGGGCTGTATGTATATATACACTCTGTCCTATGATGAACGTACTCTATATATAGCCTTACAAATCTTCTACCTGGCACATATATATAAGTATGCCAATGCTAGAATGCCTGGTTTACAGGGAGGCATTTTTCCAAAGACAAAAAGCTGATAATCCTAAGCTGGGGTTATGGCCATGTCTTGTTCTGTGGCTCTGCGGCGAACCTTGAAACCCTAAGCTCTCAACCCTAGATCCTGGACCTTATCAGCCTATACAGCCTATGAGATATAAACTCTAGACACCTCATTAATAGAACTTTGTACACCTCAAATAGGGGGGGCCCCAAAATAGACCCCAAAATGCTACAGTCCTTATATAATTCTGTTTGACACAGAGAAATTTACCTCTCAGAAGGCAAAGTGATGCCTGCAGCCTCGCCCCGATAGAAGATGAGAAAGTAATTACAGCCTACGTCAGAGTGTTCCAAAGGAGTTTAGCATAGAAGGCTCACCCAAAGCCCTTAAATTGTAGCATGTAGAAGTATACAATTCCTATATAAGAACCCTGTCCGTATCGAAGTTGCACTCCGAGAAGAGTTTGATGACTTTGTCCCGCTGGGACAAATCAACCCACATTTTTCGGATAGATTCCGACACCTTTGCCGTGCCATCTGCGTGGGGCGTGAAGACCCTGCGCAAACGCCTGTCCACAGCGGCGGCGGTGGGAACAGCGGATGGCTGCGAGCCTCGCCCATTGTTGGGCACCGCCTTCACCATCCTCTGCATGGGCTGGTCCGGGATGTCACTGGCCGAGGCCATGGGATGGTCTCCTGGGGCTGGCTTTGCTGATGGTGGGGCGTCTGCCTCTGGATTCCCTTGTGGTCTGGCAAGCAGGCTGGTTGGGTTTGGAGTCACCACGCGTGCTGGGACTTCTGGGGCGCCGTCTCCCTTCGGAGTCGCCTGCGTGGGGGCACCGTTTGCCTTTGGAGTCGCCTGTGTGGCTGTCTGTGCTGGGGCTTCTACAGCAGGGGCACCGTTTGCCTTTGGAGTCGCCTGTGTGGCTGTCTGCGCTGGGGCTGCTACAGTACGGGCACCGTTTGCCTTTGGAGTCGCCTGTGTGGCTGTCTGTGCTTGGGCTTCTACAGCGGCACCGTTTGCCTTTGGAGTCGCCTGTGTGGCTGTCTGTGCTGGGGCTTGTACAGCAGGGGCACCGTTTGCCTTTGGAGTCGCCTGTGTGGCTGTCTGCGCTGGGGCTTCTACAGCAGGGGCACCGTTTGCCTTTGGAGTCGCCTGTGTGGCTGTCTGGGCTCGGGCTGTTACAGCAGGGGCACCGTTTGCCTTTGGAGCCTGTGTGGCTGTCTGTGCTGGGGCTTGTACAGCAGGGGCACCGTTTGCCTGTGGAGCCTGTGTGGCTGTGTGTGCTGGTGCTTCTACAGCAGGGGGGTCACTTGGCTTTGGAGTAGCCTGGTGTGTTGGGGCCTCTAGCGCTTTAGCTGGCGGCGCTTTGGGAGCACCGGTCTTAGGCAGGGCGGTTGTTCGTGGTGGGCTGCCTTCCACAGCTTCGCTTGCTGAGGCAACAGCAGGCACTTGGGCTACTTGGGCAAGAACAGCAGCAGGTGGGCTAGGTGGACTCGGCTGGCTTGCTTTCGCAGCCAGTGGCGCAGCTGCATATCCTGGCAGCAGGGGCACTGACTTAACAGCTGTTGGTGTGACAGCTGCTTGCAATCCCACACCTGGAACATCTTCGTAGCACTGCGTGTTCGCATGCTTCAGGCGCTTGCAGGCATCTGCATGCTCATCTGCATCTGTCGTTTCAACCGGGCGTTTGCCGTTTGGCGTAGGCATATATGGCCTGAAACCGTTACCCTGCCCTTCTTCCGAACCAAAGCTCAGCTGCCGCTCGGTTGCTTGGAAGGTGTCCTGCAAAAAATGGAAAAGAATAAGTAAACATCTATATATAAAAAAAATACATGTAATTCGGTAATCTTTCAAGGGCAGTGTAGGGTTCTTTCAGAATTCTGCAAATTATACGGGCCCTGCATGGTGGATATACTGTGAATATATGGGGGCATGAGGGAGACCTCATTTTGAGTAAGCTGGCTAACAAAAACTGCAAGGAAGTCATATAGCCCTGCAAGCCTTCAAGGTATCATCAGTATCATCCTCATCATCCACCTGGATGCAGCTGCCGTTCAAGTCGGCCATAAGCTCACGAAACAAGTCCTGATTCAGATTGGCTATTCTACATAGTTAAGCTTGGAGGAGACGAACTGTAGAGGGTTCTTCGCATAGAGCTGTTGGAAGGAAAGAGGTTGTTCATTTCTATTGTTGCTTGGAGAGAACCCCCGTGCTGAAAAACTCCCCTTAAAGAAACATCAACCTCCCATCCTCCTGCCCTCCCTCCCCACCTCGAACTTGCAAAGGGTCTCTTAGACCAATGGTTTTGGCTCAAGCGCCCAAACATCCCGAACTTAGCCCAGAATTCAACCCACCCTGAGTTGGCACCCTCCCCGCCCGCCACCCCCTGACCCCCCACCAAACCCCCACCACCCCACCCACCCCCAGCATGACCCCACCAGCCCCCAGCGGCTTGCGCGCTTAGCTTCCATTGAGTGCAGAGTAAGCAAACAGCTCCCATCCACTCCGCCCAGCACAACCCCCCACTAGACCTGCCACAGAGCCTTGCAGGGTCGAAAATCTGCAGAGACAAGGGCTTCAGGAGGTTTTGTTTATCAGGGTAATTTAAATGAGCCTTTATACATATACACAGCTGGTACCCTTGGGAGAGAAGCCTCATCAACCTGTGGTTTCGAAAAACCGCAACATGTACAGGCAGGAATTCTTTCAGAGGGGTTATAGAAGGAAGGTGCTTAGGAGTGCCTACTTGATTGGCCATATGGTCGGTCCATTGTCACAGAACGGATTGGGAAATATCGTAGCTATACTTGTGCCCCATGTTACTCTATAGGTCCCATTGTAGATCAACAGCCCTTACACAACCTCGAGATAAATGCCAGGGAAATGTGCCTTTCTGCAGCATCCTTTTCTCTTACCAGAATTAAGTCCAACACCCCTTTCAGTATAGCAGGTATATATATATATATCCAAATCAGATTGCTGCTCCCTGTATGATTTAGATGTAGACTACAATGGGCACCCCAATATGGACCCTAACATAAAAAAGTCCTGATAATTCATGAAATTCCAAAGAGGGGACAATTTAATACCATACATATGGGTTATTGGACTCCCTTGCCTACAGCGTTTTTAGAACCTCACCCACCTGCATTTCATCCTGCATTTGCTGCTCTTCTTCATCCTCTGGCTCTGCCTTGATGTTCAAGATATCAGCCAAAGGCCGGCTTGCAAGCTCCATACCCCTTGCCAGTGTATCACTGGACCTACACTGCGTCTCTAGACGCTGCATACCTTAAGAAAAGCCTGGAACCCAAACACTGCGATATCCCAGGCACAGAGAAATTCGTGCTCAGCATTCGCAAGCCAGCTCAATGCCACTCGATCTGCCGAATACATGGAACGCGGCAGAACATGACCTATAGTCTAAACTCTGTAGGGGGGTTATATAGTGGAGTATATAGGTTATAAGATAGGGGTTATGAAAGGGGATAAGTTTGATTACCTCATATATAGCTCAAATGAATACAGAACCCTGTACTCCACACAGCAACCAGGGTTCCCAGTTTCGGGTTTTGCTAGGTCGATGGCTTATATTAAGTACACACATATATATATATATAAGAATTGGGGACCCCTGATTTTCTGGAAGCCTGATTACAAGACACCCCCCGAAAAAATAGAATGAAATAAGACAAAGTGCCGCTTGCCAAGGCTTTTCGGGTAAGGACTACAGAGGAGGCATTATAAAAGGGTTCCGAATTTGGAGGTTATATATGCATTATACCGCAGGTATAACACCCAACTACATGTCATATGTACCATGTAAACCCTTTGCATAAAGCACCCCAGCTCCAAATATTCTACATGCCAGGGAACGAAGCTCAGTAGTGTTTGCAAGGTTGCTTCAAGCAGCTAGTTTGAGGATTGTGGAAAGGGCTTGGGATTTAGGAATTGCAATGGGTTTAGGGTTTACTGAATATGGGTTTGGTGTTTGGGGACTGGGATTTCGGGATTGGGGTTCTAGGGATCAGGGTTTCGGGTGTGGGGACTAGGGTTTGGAGATGCAGGGCTGTATCAGGGGCTGTGCTAGAAGGGCTGCTGAGGGAATCGAGGTCCTGAAGAGCAGACAACCAGGGTTGGGGGAAAAACTGATTCCGGGGAATTCCGCCCTTTCGACGTGAAATTCCGCCCTTTCGACGTGAAATTCCGCCCTTTCGGGTTCTATGATTTTCTCACAAATTTGGCCGGGTCAGGGCTGCAGGTAAAACTGATTCCGGGGAATTCCGCCCTTTCCACGTGCATTTGCGACATGTCGATGTGTAACTCCGCCCTTTCAGGCTCTGCCTTTTTTCTAGCAATGAGCCTCATCGGTGGCTGAATCCACCCTTTCGCTCTACCTGCAATCACATTGCAGTTCCTGAATTTTGTGGCAAGGAGGGTCTGAAGCTCACATTTCAAATCCCAAAACAAGACTTGGGTCTGCTATTTGGGACCTGTACAAATCTTATAGAGAGGGGCCCATGTGATTCCAACCCCTAAGATTAGCCCGCACAGACTGCCTTCAATAAATGTTTACTAAACCTTAAGAAGCTGAGTCATAAAGTATACTCTTGAATAGTTTTGGGGGTGGAAGGCTCGTCAAGAACCAAGTGAGCTGGAGCCTGTAGCCCTCTTGCAGACAGTGGTTGCATGAATTATGCTGCCGAGAGCATCACGCATGCTCACTTGCACTCGCTAAGGCACTTGGGAATCAAACCTTTCCATTCCTCAGGAATCCTTACAAGTCGGCTGCTTCTCAGATAGAACATTGTCTCCTCCAAGCCCGCCTCTGCCCACCTAGGGAAGTACAGGGTTCATAGCATAACATACATGTACGGCCCCACACAAGTCATGTGCTTAAGGTCTATATAACCTGAGACCCCACCTGGTCCACGGGTAAGCAGCAAACAGCTCTGGCAAGGTCCGGGACGAATCGACCTGAAATATGGGGCTTCACACACTTCGAAGTCACTGGAAAGACTTTGCATCAGGGAGAGTTCCAGGTAGGTAGTTCTCTCATGTGGGTACCATTATCCTAGACTATAGCCTGATATACCACCCACGCACAATTAACCCTTCTTCATTGAAGAGCTTAAAAATTGGGGGATCAGGGTTCTTTTCTTCCTTATAACACGTGTACCGTAGACCTAAAATCTAACAAAAGGATTCAAAACAGGGCGTGCCAACTGGGGTGGGTTTCGGCTCTCCCTTTACATATCTAAAGGGCTACACAAACTTGCTTAAATTGGGTCTGTTTGCTTGTGGAGGTCGAGTGGTTGTGTTCATATGGGTTGAGGCTTTTCATCAGAGACTTCGCTCTGGCATTGTTGAGAAATATTTCGTCTGCAACTTTACACGAACTTACCATGCAAGCCCCAACTTTTTAAAGGCACGTAGACTCCTTGAGGGTATACAGAGGCGCCGCAGCAAGAATCAGATGAACTCACTTGACACATGCATAAGATAAGATTGTCAAAGGTGTGAAGTTCACTGTTGCCAGCAGACGTGAGGACCTCATGAGGAAACCGACCCAGCTTTAAGAAAGCCCAAGAATCCACCTGAGGCCCACATATACAAGACCCACCCAAAGGCAATCCAAAGCCTACACAAACATTTTGCAGTGTAGAGGCTTTACATACGTCATGGGGTTGAGAAACCATTTAGTTTTGGAAGCTGTTGCACGCCAGGCTATGCTATGCCAGCTTTTTGTATACCCTATTCTATCAACAACTGTCGGAATCAAAACAGGAGTGACCTTTTACCACTACATATGTTGTGTACTTAGCATGCTCTGTCAAATCGACTTCCTGAAGCCCTAAACGCCGAAAATCCCCTTCTAACGTTCAAAAGCCTACAACCCCTATTTTTCCCTAAGTTCTAAATCCTTACGCCCTAGAATACCCCAAGCCCCCACAACCCTGAAACCCCAAATCCTTAAAGCCCAATCCATTACCTCAACCCTGCAATGCAGAAACAGTGCTACAGATAGACCTGCTGCTATGAGTTGGGCCTCAAAATGCAAAACAAATTCCCATGGCCTATCTAAGCAGAAATCCAAGAATTGACCACTGCATGCAAGCTGTATTCATGGCAGGACCTCCTAAGTTCATCAGAATCCCTGTGGTTGCCGTCCCGGATATGAAGGAACATGTTGATTTACGAAAGCTGAAGAACCCACTACATGTGGCTAATCGTGAGAGACCGCATCCCCATGCGCCATTTAGGGTTGAGATTTCAGGGTTCGTAGGGTTCAGAGTTTAGGGTTTGTAAGATTCAGAAATTGGGATCTAAGGTGTAAAGTTTAAGGGTTTCAGGCGCGCCAAACTACTGTTGCCAACCCCTCAACTGCAATACCCAGAGTGTGAGAAACCCTGGCACACCAAGCCATTTAGAACACCTGTAAACCCTAAACCCGCAGCTCATGAATAGTGGACCCAATCTCAGGAATGGCCGGGCCTGGTCTGGCAAGATTCTTGGAGGCGCATTCCGGAAGAGAGGAATCAGATCAACGATGGCCCGCGCAAATTTGATCGGATATTTCCTGGTACGGCATAACTATCATGCTGTCTAAAGGGGGTTCAGGAAGCTTCGAAAGTTGAGGTTGCAGGCAAGCGGCTGTGTTTCTTTAATTTTTTTGGTGCCTTGAACACGCGTTCGACCCTTCCGGTCAGTGGTCTTGCGCACTCCTGAATCACCACCACGTTCGGATTTCCTCAATCTGCCATAGTCCAACACCCTGATGAGGGGCGAGTTGCTGTAGAGAAGCGTTCTTTTTGGTATGTGGTGGCCATACTTCTTCATCCATATCGCTTGTTTGTACGTCTTAGTTGCAACATCACATGTCAATGTAAACCTCCAAGACTCAACGCTACTCGCTTTCAGAACAGAAGATGCTCCCAAGTAACGGGTATCGACCAGCCCAGGTACTTTCGCAGCAACCATTGGAAACGCTTGTGTAGAAATAGTAGTGAACTCCCTGGTTGCTCAATGATCCATGTATTCTGCTTCAGGTGCGCCAAGAGCACCAATAACAGCGATCTGCAGAAGGACACATTTCTCTGGGTAGAATTCGCTTTAACACCACGTAGGTTCTCAAAGTTTTGGAATTGGGGAGGATGTATATGTATATATATATATTTATATGTGCATCGCGTACTGCCCTCACTCAGTAACATCTGGATAAATTCTGCTATATAAGCCCTATAAGAGGATCCCTTAAGCAGCATGGGGGCAATATACCCAATAGATGCACATGGTTCGACCCTTTTGAGCTGACTACTTTTTACATGACTACTTGACTAGTTTTGGCCTATATATGCTCAAGATTTACAGGGTTGGAATAAGACAGTATCAGGTACTTGTTGGAAAGGTTGGGGCTGCATGGGTTTATAATCTGAGGTAGCCTGAAGAGACTTCCAGCACTGGAACATGACACTCTTTCAAGCAGGCCTATAGGAGGGGCAGTCACAAAAATTGCTCAAGAAGGTTCCAATTAAGCCACGTGTTCTTTGTAATATATGGGGTCAGTATACAACTTTCCTCTTAGTTATTTTTCTGCCCACGCCTAGATGCGTATTGATTTGCCTGAGCCACGGATCTTTTCGCAGTATCGCCCATGGGCGTGATGATGTTGCGGCGACTTGTCCCGGCGTTCATGAATATGAACGTGGAACACTCGACCCCGAGCATGACTACTGCGTTGTAAGTACACAGCAGCGTCATCAGGGCAAGCCTTGGATAAGTGCAAAAACGGTGGAACTCTCAATACATGCAGTGCGCTCTGGAATCTATAGGTTAATGGCAAGCTACACGAAGCCAGCCGACCCATTTATGTCGGTACATTTGTGTTGACCTGGCTGAGCTTCTGTGTCATAGCTGATGTCATGGCACAACGCATGCCACCCTCTAGCATCAGCCAGCCGAGAGATGCGAGCAACGCCCGCAAAGTACTCAAGCACGTCCCAGGACTTGTGCGCAAACTCTGGGGGCTGCTGGATGAATCCAATGAGTATGATGATCGCCACAAAGGCCTCAGATGCTGGCAAGCTGGCGAGATATCGAGACACCGAGAAGCACCAAAATTATGCAGTTGAGAATCCTTTGGGGCCTGCATAGCCATAAGTCGTCGGGCAATATCATCCAAAGTGTCAGCCCGTGTGGCCCACACGGCGTCCATGGTTAAGGGTATAGGGGATCTCAAGAATTTGATGGATAGCAAGCCGTATATACGCCTATATGCACGCATGTGCCCGTTCTGAGAACTCACCATGTGGGGTCTATAAGGGTTAATCGTTTTGGGTTTCTGAAGGGTTCTATATATAATAGGCCTATATAGGGATAACCCCGAAATTTTGGAATTCTGCGCCCATGGCATTATTCTACATACGTGCTGCAATATCCGTTCATTGGAATTTCATCGTGCAACCAAAGAGTTTACCCACACACCAACTCTCCCTTGGGCAGCTGAAGGCAGTCAGAACCGGATCATGGGTTACAAGCCCCATATAGACCCCAACCAAACTACAAGTACATGTTCAAGTGCTTTGGGGTTTCAGAATTCTCGGTACTTTTTCCAACCTGCTAGCTTTGGGATCTTTATGTACATATACGCACAGGCCTCTGGATTTAGGGGACAGTATGCATTCCAAAAGAATTCTACCAGGGCAATGTTACCAGGCTTTGCTAAATTTCAGAAGAGAATACTTAGAATGCATGCCACCCCCGCCCACTAGCAATTGGGGAATGTACGTTATATGTGCAACACAGAAGACACTCGGATTGAGCTCCTAAATCCTATATCCTCAACCCAAAATCCCAGCTTTAAATATACCGCCTTACAGAGTGTGCTATTATAGACCCCATGGGAGGACCCCGGTATACAAGGGCAGGCTATACTGCTTGTAATTCCCATGCCTATTCACAACCGACATCCCAAATCGATGAAGACCCCAAAGCCTAAATGGTAAACCAGCCTGGCAAAGAACACATAACAAGTTCTGATCCCCGAAAGCGACACCAAGAACTCAAGTGGAAAAATAGATTATGGATAACAGCCCAGGTTAAACATGGCAGCGCTTGCCCTGGCCGAAGGCGATTCCCCGACGCGTCAGCACCCCAAGGGGCTTCGGCATCCCACCTGCAAACAGGAAATCCCCATTAATGAGGCAAGGTCATCAAAGAGATGTTCGGTAGAGATCCCAGGCTGCCAACATATGGAATGCTCACTTTTTCGTTCATTAGCTGCGCTCCCCAGCACTCCCCCAATTTGATCTGAGGTTGGCCCCAGATACTGTCAACCCGACTTGAGAAACATGTATCGTATTTATGCCAAATTAGTTGATTGTCACACGCACTGCAGATCCCATGATCCCTGGTCGAGGTTGGCAGAGCATGACCCAATAAGAGTCACCAGCATTGGAACTCTTATACATGTGCTGCGCATTGATGTATATCACTTATAATGTACTTCAAAGGCACGCGCTGTGCCCGAAAACCATGTTCACTAACACAGATATTGCATGTAGGCAGCAGCCGCACTCCAGCGCAGCTGCGGCGATGAACTGCTGTCATGACAAGTCTGCTTTTCACAGACAAATCACAGGGACCCTTTCTTGTAGTCCTTTACAAAAGCCGGCGCCATGTCTCTGCCCATCTCCATGAGCTCCTGGATGGACATGCCATTCTGGAATTTCGGCTTGATGGCCTTCCACCACGTGTCCTCTGGACCAACAGAAAAACATGTAGAGGATAGAGATTTAAAATCAGACCCTTGAATAACACGCGCATGCCAACTGACTGCTATGTCCTCCACCGTGGATGGGGAATCAACATGGGGTCGGACATGTGCATCAAACGTGTCCCTCAAGGCCTGCCACTGGTCTGAGGCTGCCTGGCGTGTTGGCCTCCATCTGCGCGCGAAACTCTTTTCCGCCGCATCATTACCCTTCTGGCCGGCATCCTGCTTCTTGCCAGCGTCCTTCTCCTTGCTGCCACCGCTGACTTGCTTGCTGGCCTTGCTTGACTTCGTATGGTTTGCGCTGCTCTTGGTGTTTGCTTTCGCCTTTGCCTTGCACTTACCTTTCGGTTTTGGCGCAGGCTTCTCGTTACCATGCTCTGCAAGGTCGCATTCGCAGTCATTTCCCGACTTCTGGTTATCATGGGAGGCCTTGCGTTTGCTGCCCTTTCGCTGCTGGGAGGGCTGGGCAATCTTGGGCGCACTCTCAGGCTCCATGCTTTCATCGGGCACTTTTCGGGGCGGGGTCTGAATGGGATCTGCTGGCGAGGCCTTTGCAACACAGACCTTTCCAGCCTTTCCACGGGCTGCAGGCCTTTTGCAAGGCACCGGCTCATCATCATCATCAGCATCCTCGTTTTCGTCCTCTGGCTCCGGCGCGTTGTCTTTCAAGAATTGCGCTTCACGGGAGACGTGTTCCTGTATAGTCAGGCCAGATCTAATGCAATGGATTCAGGTCCCATGCCAATTTCTATGCTTCAGACCCCAGAGTTGGAGAAAATAACCAGCCTGAAAGTCCAACACCGAGAAAGCCTCAGGCACATGATGAGATGGAGCGCCGCCACCTGGAGAAGCAGCTGCAGGCAGCGTTGCTTTCGGAGGGGGATCAAAGGATTCGTCGGCGGGGTTGCATGGTCCGTTGAGTTGGATTCTTGCCACTAGCTCTTCAAGTGGCCCAAGCTTCTGAATCCTCTTATCCACCATCTGATCACTTTGTGTGCCTCCCTGCTGGTAAATGGAATCTGCAGAGCAAGTGCCCCCACTCTTCAAGCAGCCAGCAACAAACTCCGCATCATACTGTTGCGTGTCCACATGTGCAGGGTCATAGCCTTGCCACGCTGGGCCTATGGTTTGGGGTTTATAGGGCCCTATTTAGGGCTATAGGGAAAGTTTAGGGCACATAGTGTGAGTGCCTAATCAGGGATGAACCTCTATATACTATACAGGTATACATGACTTGAATCTGTATACAGGGTGGGCTGAAGGAATGAAATCTCAAAAGGCCCAGGTAGGGTGGTTCGAGCCGAACCAATTCGCATGTGGGCGAAAGCCGAAACCCTGTTCCCTATAAAACCTAGATCATGAACCCTAATCCCTTTTCAACTGGGATCCTTAACCCTATCCTATATAATCCCTAAACCCTATTATACTCCCATAGTATAATGCCCTATACACATGCACTTTTATAGACGAGGTCCCATGGTAACCCTAATATTGACAGTAGATCATATAAGTCCCCTAGCAAATCCCAGATCTCCTTAGCTTAGGTCTTATAGGATTTATATAGGAAGAGCACAAGCCACTCATAAGATTACAGGGTGAAGGCTTTTGAGATTTCGGGGCACGCGCCAGGTTCTTGAGTGCAAGCAGGTAGCAGCCACCAGACTGGATCACCTTGGCCTTTTCCTTGTTCAACTTCTTCTCAGCCAAGCGTCTCCTGAACCATGACAGGATTGAACCAGCTCGAAGCCATGGTAAACTTTCAGAACGTCACATTAAGGCCCCAGGGTAGTATAATTTCACTGCACAGATACTTGCATGGGTGTGTTGGGGACTTATATAGTTTCATCATACAGGCAACGATGACCATGAACATTGTACCAAAGTATGGAAAAGAATCTTCAACTCTAGAAGCCGAGCTAGCTTCTTCTCGTGGGCAGACTCAGGATCAAGCCGCTGATGATTGCCCGGGCTATCGCTGCGTGAGCTGAAGCTGGCTACGGAGGCAGGCGGCTTTTTGGAACTTTCATCCGCTTCTCTGCTAAGAGGGGCTTCCATGGGGATCTCAGTCGAAACATTTGGGGCCAATTCATGTGTAGGGACATCTGGCCGGGAAGCCTGATCTGAGGGCGGTCCCGGGATCTCTGAGACTTCCTGGATTCCTGGAGTGCCTGATAACACTTCACCACTGGGGGTCAGGACGATCTCTGGAGCGCCCACTGCCACTTCGGCACTGGAGGCTGAGACTTCCTCAGTTCCTGGAGCACTGGCTGCCGCATCATCACTGGACGCCACGGAGATCTCTGGAAAGCCCGCCGGCACGTCATCACTGGAGGCTGAGACTTCCTTGGTTCCCGGAGCAGCAGCTGGCACTTCATCGCTGGAGGTCATTGGGATCCCCAGAGTGTCTGCTGGCACTTCATCACTGGAGGTCACGGGGGTCCCTGAGACTTCCTCGGTTCCTGCGGCAGCTAAGGTCTCATCGTTCCAAAGAGAAATTGCAGGGATCTCTTCCGGGGCTTCCGGTTCACTGGTCTCAGTGGCGAGTGGGCCAAGCGCATCACTCAAGGCACGCATGAGGCTTGTATCACCACCACTGCCGTTGTCTGGGTCATCGAGGCCACCCCCTAATGAAGGACCATCACCCCCCGCATCAAAATCATCATCATCATCATCCTCATCATCATTGCCCGCGTCATCATCAGGGGCATTGCTGCCGAAGGCCTCAGTCATGAGGTCCATAATCGGCTGCAGGCTGGGATCCTGAGTGCGATATTGCAAGATGTTTCAGGGAGATTTGTATGGTGATATATGTTCCCAAGCAGTTCGACTACACAAAATGTACAGTCCTGAGTTTGATCATGGGTCCCTGAAGTTTAACGCGCCCGCACGGTACCTGCGAAGACACAGGCTCGAAAGACGCTTGAGGCCCCACTCGTCAACGTATATATTGACTTGGTCTTGCTTCGCGCACAACCTCCTGTGGATTTCAGCAACCTCGCAAGACAATGATTGCACAAATGAGGAAATTTTGTTCTTAGTATTTTAGCTGCTGCCCCTGCCTCCTGCCGGATCCATTTGATGGGCGGGCTTTTCGGGGTGTCGTGTACTTTAACCCAGAGCTGGATCAAGAGTTGCACAGCAAACCGGTTTAACTTGAGGCTCTCCCGGTTGGCCACCCCGGTGCCAGCGGGACTTGACCATGTCAGGAGTTTGCCTGTTGATCTCATTTGGCTCCGTATGTTCTCATGAGAGTCCCAAAGCTTGGCCAGTTCATGAAGGCAAGGCAACGGCATCTCTACTTTCACCTGCAGTGGCAAAACAATTTGGCGCCTTGATCCTCCCAAGAAGCACCAAGCAAGAGACATGCGCCATGTCCACATTTTCATGTTGCGGTCAGAATTTATGTGTGCGCTTGCTACAAGCCCTCATCTTTAAGACTGCGACCACAAGAGCAGTTCCTACGCAGACCCGGCCTTGTTTGTAAGAATCAAGCTGCTGGCAGCAGCAAGAGGTCGCCTTCCGGAGTCAGGGTTTTCAATGGGGGTTTAGTTTGTTGGGTTCACTCTCGGGTTCCGATTGAAAAGTATAGCTGCGTTGGGTCCCAGTATATAGGGCCAGCTGGGGTATGTAATTGTGTTGGATTCTGAGCAAAGCCTATATACCTGCACGCAGGACATGCGCAGCTGCAAAACTTCCACTAGAAACGTTGACGCAACGTCGCAAAGCACATGTTCCACAAGTATGAGAACCTGGGTATGAGTAATGTATTTATGCTAAAGTGCCCCATGTATTAGGGAGTCCAATTGAACCTCAACCACTCGCGAGTAAAGCTCAGTAACCCTGCCTGGCAGGCAACACTGACGAAGCAGGCGGCAGCAAGGCCTGCATGGAGAAGCTTTCAGTAAACCCTACATATCGCCAAATCCACTATAAGCCCCAAAGCCCTAAAAGCTAAACCAAACCTTAAACACTCAACGCTTTTGGAACCCCCAAAGCCCTGCATGCGCCCCGTAGATTTCTATATGTCTATCTCTCTTTTCTCTCTCTCTCACTTCTGAGCACTCTCGGGCTAGGGCGTCCAAAGGTATTTTTATAGAAGCCCTATAGATGTAGATACCCCTATATGAAAATATCCCCTCATCCTATCACCCCAAACCTTGCAGCAAAACCCTACCCTGCCTAGCACAGATGCAAGGAAAAGCCGCCGATGACAATTCATAGAATCACACACCTGCGTTGGGGCATCAGCTGCTTGAAGCATGAGATAGGGTGCTTAACTGGCACAGGTTGCAAATATAAAATCATTTTTCGGTCTGCCATGTGTCCCCCATGACAAAGATGCAAGCATGTGCTTACGCACGCCACTGCGAAACTGAAAACAGTGGAGCCCCAACCAAAACCCCAGCTATTGAAGCATAACGCAAGGCCCGAAGTATGCAATTCCTACACGCTGGCTATATGAGGGTTTCTATGGAGGCTCCAAAGCTCCGATTGCGGTCTTAAGTTTGCCTCGCTTCACTCTGCAAGGCACGCCCGGCACCTTGGAGCAGCCGCAAGGGAGCATTGGAGATGCAAAAAAAAGCTTTCAGCGTGTTGCAGGCTAGGGACACAGATCAGTAAAAAGGGAACGGAAATGGTAACAAATGCCACCGGCTCGAATATTGTCAACCACGTTCTTCACAAACTCATCCGGTGTCGCCGGCTTCTCCTAGAGAACTTCGCAAGAGCAGAACTCAACTATATTGGGTCGCAATTTCCAACATACTGTGCAATGGCTGAAGAGATGCCAAGTGTCATGACCCTCGTACATGGCCTTGGCACAACTCAGCCAGAACTTCGTTTCCATCTGGATCAGTCCTGCAGATTGAATTTTCACAAGTTATAGGGCTTGACTGGAGGAAACAATATGTCAAAGAAATCACCCCAGAAAAATCCTTCATCATGGCAAAGTGCCAAAGTTGCCGTCGAACAAGTTTTCAAGCCAGTGACCATGGCAACTAGAGACATGACTCTCGCAAAAGTCTACAATATGGAATTGTTCCGTGTCTGCAAGTTTTCTGGGATGTCCGGACCCTTCCTTGGAGCCATGAGCAGGAAACATAAAATGCTTTCACAAGCAGCCGCAAGTGGAGACTTGTTCCTTGCTGAAATCAATAGAGGGGCCTGTACTGTACATTAGATTACATAGAAGGGCTCATGGTTTTTGCAGGTGTATACAAAGTCCGTAACCATGTGCGCTATCACAGCACATCTGGCAGAGCTGCATGCGCAAGGGGGAAAGCACCTGAAAAAATGACCCGGCTTGAACGGGACATCAAGCATCAAGTACGCTTTGGGGCTTAATGTTGAGCTGGCTTTGGCTTGTGTGGAAGTCGAATGGTTCAGGGCTTTCACTGGAGACAAATTGCAAGGTTTATGTTGGCCAGGAAGCCAAGCCTCGGCGGCGGGGGTTTGTGATTTCATGTTTGGGACGCTTATCACCATTTGGGGCTCGTATGACTTCGAGGTTTCACCTTAAGGATTGAGGCAAGGTCGAAATCTGGCTTATCAGGATTTTGCTGAATGTTTGGGGTCTGCGTTTGGACTTCATGCTTTTAATATATATAATATAGGGTATATTAGGGCGCGTTGTTCTACAGGGGTTTGGTGTTGGACATCACATGTAGATTGTAAACAGTGCTTTAATTGTTGTATACTAGGGAACAAAGATTGAATATTGATAAGTTACGCTGCAATTGTGGAGTCTTGAACCCATTCCTTCTGTAGGTGTTCATTATGATGGCTTCTTGCTGCGTCCATGTCACTTTGAGCAGTGGACTGCATGGGCGGCCACTTGTATATCATAAAAAAAAGCACTTTCAAATTAGTAAAAAAGGCCGCTCAGAATCAAACCCCGGTTTCAAAAAAGCCCTCTCACCAATCTTGTTTGGCCTAACATCAAGGCAACGCAGGCCCCATTCCGGCCATTTCCGCCCTCAGCCTCCTAAAAGCGCTTTTTAACCATAAAACCAATTATTCTCTAAAGGATCTTTTTT
>CAJNIZ010003545.1:0-15433 GCA_905231905.1 Symbiodinium pilosum | reverse complement strand
TAATTACATGCTCCTACAGTGGGAAGCCCCGCCAGCCGAGGCGGGCGCGCGCTAGCGTTTACAATTAATTGGGTCCTTGGACCCTCAGGGTTAGGGTTTAGGGCTTAAGGGTTCAGGGTTTAGGGGTTTAGGGTTTAGGGCTTTGGGTTTAGAGCTTAAGGGTTTAGGGCTAAAGGGTTTCGAGTTTGGGGTATGGGGGTTTAGGGCTTAAGGTCTAGGGTTCAGGGTAGAGCAGTTTAGGGTTTAGCGGTTTCAGGGCCATGGACATATTGGCTATTACATGTTTTTCACCAGTTCTTTTGGCGTATCTTAGTGGGAAGCGATGGAAGGGTTTAGGGTTTAGGAATTGAAGTGTGTAAACGGGATTAAGTCTGAACTGGCATTAAGCTGTGTTCGAGATTGGAGAACCCTAGCTGCATTCCGGTGTCTATATGAGCTATAATCCAAACTCCTTAGAGGGGGATTATATAGGGGATTATATCGGGGACTACCATAGGGATGATAAAGGGGGATACTAGGAGTTTAGACAATGGCTCCTATGGGTCCTATTGTTGGGCATGGAAGCCCCACTGGGGGGGGCTTGTATGGTCTAGGATTGACCCTTGAGGGTCAAGCCTGAGCAACCAGCCCTAACCGGGATGCTAGGGCTTAGGGCTTTTGCCCCAAACCCTCAACCCTAAACCCTAGACCCTAGATTTTAAATGTTAAGCCCCAAACCCTACATAACCCTTATATGACCCCTACATAATCCCTACATAAGGCTTCATGTCATAGGATGAGTTTCTTAAAGCACGAACCGCTCAAGCTCCTTCTGGTTCACCACCTTGCCATCACGGTCGGAAGCCAAGATGTACCTGAGCCCATCCCACGCGGTTTAGGGTTTTAGGGGGTTTAGGGGTTTAGGGGTTTAGGGGTTTAGGGTTTAGGGGTTTAGGGTTTAGGGTTCAGGGTTTAGGGTTTAGGGCTGGTATAGGGCTTGGGGCGTAGGAAGCCTATTGAAAGACCCTGGTTTGGATCCCTGAGCCCTGAACCCGGAACCCTAAACCCCCCTAACCCCAAACCCCAAAGCCTTGGTCTGGATTTACCCTAAGCATCTGAGGATTCATATTTGAAGGAATTTGGGCCCAAAGACCATACTATACAAGGCGTTTAGATGCTTTGGGTCAAGCCGTTGATGACCTGATTTAGGGTTGGAGTGTCGGACTTGAACCTTTGAGGACTTGGTGTAGGGTCCGAGCGTGGGGTTGAGGCCTGGAAGAACCTGGCATGGGGCTTGGTGTTTGATTTAGGGTTCAGAATTTAATCGGGCCTTTGATGTCCTTGATTGGGGTTAAGCGCCTGGTTCAGGGACTGAGGTGTAAAGATTATATAAGCCTTTACAGACCTGGTGTTCAGGCTCGTGCTTAGCATTGACCTGACAACAACAACTATCCCTGGCAATCCCGTTTGGCTGCTGGCCACGTTGTCGTCTGGGCTCCGAACAGCCCAGAACCCTGAAAATAAACTCTGAGCATTAAACCCTAAACACTAAAACCTAAATCCTAAACCTTAAACCCTAAACCCTGAACCCTAGACCCTGAACCCTAAACCCTGCACCCTAAACCCTCACCCTTAATGCTAAACCCCTAAAACAGCAAACCCAAACCCTACACCCCAACTGCTCGTGACCAAAGGTTTGCCAAAAACATCCAGGCAGGGCTGAACAAATGCGGCAATGGATTGGGTCATTCTCGAAGTGGCCCTCTTTTCAGGTAGTCACCTCCCCCTAATTTTTGAGACCCCCAAGTCCTCCTGTCCTTGGGTGTGTGTTGTACGCAATTGGGGTTTAGGGCGTTGGTTTTTCAGCCTTCTAGTTCTCTAGTGCATTCGGGTGCGATGGGCCTCCAGGCAAGCACAACAGTCCTGCAATGCTTGAAGCTGTTGATTGGATTCCTCCCGGGGCAATGGCTTCCTCCAGAGGATATAGAGTATGGGGTTTGGCAAGGTGAGGCCCTGTTGTTGGAGTTGTCCTACATTACGTACACAGACCAGTGTAACAATAGGCAGCAACATACATGGAATCAGTCAAAGCCTCACTCTGGCCTATGCATCACCCGGCTGGCCCTCTATTGTTCGAGCTCGTCAGGCGTGTGCAGTACAACTGAAGTGTAGGGCCCTCGTGTCCCTAAACCCTCAGCCCCAATCCCCAAGCCCTCAATCCACCCTAAACCCTAAACCCTCAACGCTATAAGACGTAAATTCTCAACGCAGCTGAAGACACTGCACCACACGCTCTGTTGCCCTCCTGGCTAAGAAGAAATGCTGAGGGGCTTAGGTTCCTAGGCTTATAAGGTTAGCGTTGAAAGTTAGGCTTTGGGGTTACAAGCTACCCCAAACCCTAAACCCCAAACCCTACATCAGGGCGTGGGGGTCTAGGGGTTTAGGGCTCAAGGCTTGATTTTTGGGTTCGGTTGTTCGAGGTTCGGAGTTTGGGGTCCAGGACCTGCTAAGAATGGCTATTTAGGTCTTCCAAAAAAAGCCAAGCCAAGGATCTAAGTATCCGACAATTAGGTGCTTGGGTTTTGGGCAATAGTCGTTACTGTGCAGGTTTTGTGTAAGAATATGATTATGAAGTACTTGGACCCTTAGAGCAAGCTACAACGTGCAAATTCCTGACAGTCAGGGCTCCGTCTAGGCTAATTTTTGAAAGACGTTTGCTGATTTTTGAGCGAATGCCTTTTGGAAAGTGCTGTTGATAGCGATGTCAAGAATCCAATACCTTCGGATGAAAGCTTGCTTGCATAAGTCCAACGCACTCTGCTCTCAAAACGAAGGAAGATTGTCCAATGAGAGCCCGCCTGCCTGCGGGAGCCAATTATGAGGTTTCCACAAGTAGGGAGGCCCCCGAAGAGAGATATATAGATAGATAGATAGATAGATAGATAGATAGATAGATAGATATGTACACCGTTTAGGGATCAAGGTCCATGTTGTATGCTAGACTCACAAGAAGGGGCCAATAGTTTGAAATCCCCACATACAGATGAGTGCCAACTAGAAGACTTCTCTAATCCTTAAATCCTAGACCTCTCTTAAACTAGGTTCCCCAGTAACCCCCTCATCATAAGGGTATTTTTTGTCCTAGTATTCACCTCAATAAGGAGACCCCAAAATAAAAAGGGATAAAGGGTACTACTGGGCTATCTTGTAAACTGAACTGTCAGCCCAAAACCCTCAATCCTAAACCCTCTTTGAGGTGAACTCTCAACCCTTTCCCTAAGCATCAAAAACCCTATATAGTATGGTATAGGGTCTTTCAAGGGGCTTTTGATGCTCAGGGAATCCTCGGATGTTTAGGGTTATGAACCCTAGTCCTCCAGTCGAGATGAGCCCGGCGGCTACCGAAGCGGCGAGCAAATCGAGCTGTGATGAAACTCCTTTGGTTGATGTCACCAACCCTGCACCATCTTAAGCCCCTTGAATCCTACCCTAAACCCTACCCAAAACCCTAAACCTTAATAGGACTTGTAGTGTTCATGGAGAAAACCATCCCCAAGACCGTAAGAGGCTTCTTTTCAGTCCTCGGAATTGCAGTAATTCAGGAGCCCTGGTGGTGCTAGTTTTGGCTGAGGTTCTGCAACAACTAGAAGTACTTCAAGGGTTTTGGGCTTGGGGTTTTAGGGTTCAGGGCTTTGATTCTAGGCCCCTAGTTGAAAGTTCCTATTCTTGGGGCTACGCTGTTCCGGGTCTATGTGTGGCCGCATTTATGGAAACTCCAATCTCGGAGAGGCTTTGGATTTCGGGCGCCAAGGAGTTCCATGGGCTATACCCAGACCCCTGGCAGGATCTAAGAATTAGATCCCTATATAAACCCAGTATAACCCCTATGTAATCCTTATGCAAATTTCCCCTATGGTTCTTGGGGATCTAATTTTTCGATCCTTTTTTGGGGGTCTGGGCACTGGGAACCAGAGTAAGCTCACTTCGTGACCCAGGTATCCCGCCTTTGGTGAAAAACAAGGACGGAAGGGGGTCTGGGACCAGGGCTTAGCCTCTATACTACCCCCGCTAGGTTCCCCCTTAATTAACCTTGATTAAGCCTAATTATCCCGAAATAACTTTAATTAAGGGGGGAACCTAGGGGGGGTAGTATAGAGGGGGGGTACTAGTTGAACCCATAAGTACAAGAAGGCACCTGGAGTTCTAGCTGGTGATCCTGAGCATGATGCACGCCTGCATACAACCCCATCTGAGATTAACATTTTCCATGGAGCATCTACCTGAAAGTCGGTGAATAACGACAGGAAACTTCAAAAAATGGCCCAAGAGGCCATTATTCTACATACTTTTGGGAGGCCCAGGTCCTGCTTAGATCCTCTGCAAAGGTGAGAGAGCTGCTGCTCACTCGAAAGGCTTCTGCTTAGGCTCCTTTTATATGTTCCTACGCAAACTGTACAACCTAAACCCTACCCTAAGGCTCTTGGACCCTCATAATGGGATCCCAAACCTTACCCCCCAAAGCCCAAACCTTCCCCCAGAAAGCCCCAAATAGTCGTTAGAGCCATAGGGCACACCCTAATGCCCTAATCATAGACCCCAATAGCCCAAACCCTTTCCGAGGCTCTTCAAGTATTCGAAAAGCGTGGGCGGCTCCTGGCGTGTCGGGTTTGGATGTAGGGTTTAAGGTTTAGGAGGTTTCGGTGTTTTTTTTGTTAGGGTTGGGGTTGTGGCTATAAAAAGCTAGGGCCCGCACCCTAAACCCTATATCTGAGGGACTCAGAGCTTCGTAGTCAGTGTATAGGGTAGGGCTCTAGGGTTCGCATGCATTCCTATCAGGGTTCATAAGGATAATTGATGACTTAAGCCTCTGCAGAGAGGACTCTTGGTAGGTTTAGGATTTAGGGTTTAGGGTTTTCTTAAACCTAAGCATCCGAGGATTCATATTTGAAGGAATTTGGGCCTAAAGATCATACTATATAGGGTTTGTAGGTGATTTTGATGCTTAGGGTTAGGGACCGGGCTCAAGACACGGTTAGACGTCTGTTTAGGGTCTGTAGGGTTGCGGGATTTAGGGATTACAAGTGTAGGTATATTCAGCAGCCTACGTTGGAATCCAAGAGGGACTTTGGAATGTTTTGAATGCAGCAAAGCCTGATGCAACTTGAACCTTAAAAGCGTAGCATATGTGCGTCCAAATCCAATAGCACTGGCATACTTGGACCCTCAGGGTATGCACCCATGCATCAAGATTCAGCATCCGTTTGCCCCTTCCTGATGAGGACACTAGTAACAAGGAGAAAACTGATCACTGGTTATCCCTCAGCACACCGCCCATCCCTGTACAACTCCTACGAAACCTGTACAGACTTCCTACGTGATTCCAGGGTTTTTCCAGGACTTCAAACAGCTCGATAACAAGGCATCCACCCGTAGGGTTGGGGGTTCAAGCCCTAAACCCTAAACTTCCTTAACCTCCGCATGATCTCTGGGCATTGGAACTTTTGGTGAAGGCCGATCCTTTCGAATGGCGATCAGCGTTTTCGGTTCAACTGCGCTCAAGGAGAGCACCTCAAGGGAATAAGGGCTTGGGCTTAGGGAGAATAGGATTCAGGATTTAGGGAATACTGGGTTGAGGGTATAGGGTGTATCATGTTTAGGGTTTAAGGAGTATCGTGTTGAGGGTTGTGGGACTAGAAGGTTTATAAGTAGAGGCTTGAGGTGTAGGGCTTGGCTTGAAGGAGCTATTTGCCAAGGGTTCTAACAGTTCGGGGCGTATAAATAAATAGATATATATATATATACATATACACACACACATACATTTAGAAGGAGGGAGAAAGAGGGAGAGAGAGAGAGAGAGAGGGCTTTAGGAAGCATATCCACTTTGCATTCGGATTCTTTTGTGGTTACTGGTTGTAATGAGGCCATCAATTTTCCCCAAACCCTGAACGACATGTGTTATTGCTGCTAGAAGTTGCTGTAAGGGTTTAGTATGCAGTAATTCTACATCTTGGGATGATGGATGCTTCTAGTAGTACTCACAAAATAAGTTACCCTATGTATATGTATATATTGAAGCCTTAGGGCAATACGCCAGAACATCTCAGAATGTGTTCAGGCTCCTCGCTTCATAACAAAGTATACAATGGGAAGGCTGAATATCAGGGAGCTGTGGGAGGCACCCTAAACCCTAGGCCCTAACACCCTAACCCTAAACCCTAACCCCCAAACCCTAAACCCCAAACCCTAAACCCCAAACCCTAAACCCCAAACCCTAAACCCAAAACCCTAAACCTCTAAACTCTTAAAGTACCTGGGAAGGGGCTCCCTCGCCTCCTGATCTTGCAGGACAATCTCTTCGTGCACCAACTCCAGGAACGCCTCGGGGGTCTCCAGACGTGGTGACAACCTCTGGGCGGATTGCCAGGGCTTAGGGTTTAGGGTTTAGGGGTTCAGGGGCTTAGGGTTAAGGGTTTAGGGCTTGGGGTTTAGGGTTTGGGGTTTAGGGTTTAGGGTTTGGGGTTTAGGGTTTAGGTTAAGGCCATGTAGGGTGTTGAGCGTTTAGTGGGTTAAGGGGGTTTAGGGCTTTAAGCTGAGTTTGTGTTTGTAGGCTTAAGTGTTTGCGTGGTTTGAGGCTTAGAGATTTTAGGGTTTGGCGTCTTAAGGGTGCTTAGGGTTCAGGGCCTAGGGCTTCACTCTAAATCCAAAACCCTAAACCCAAATCCGAAACACTAAACCCTAATCCGAAACACTAAACCCTGAACCCTAAACCCTGAACCGTGAACCCTAAACCCTCAAAAAACTTGGCTCAACCCTAGACCCTGAACCCTAAACCCTGAACCATCAACTCTTAACCCGTAAGGCTTGGCTCAAGCCTAAACCCTAAACCCGAAACCCTGAACCATCTACCCTAAACCCCAAAGCCCTAAGCTCTAAACCCGAAACCCAAAAACCCACAACACTACAACCCTAAACCCAAAACCCTAAACCCTAAACCCGAAACCCAAAAACCCACAACCCTACAACCCTAAACCCCAAACTCTAAGCCCGAAACCCAAAAACCCACAACCCTACAACCCTAAATCCAAATGAGCCATAGTCTAAACTCCTAGTATCCCCCTTAATAATCCCTATAGTAGTCCCCTATGTAATCCCCTATATAATCCTTTTTAAGGAGTGTAGACTATGGTTCAAATGCCATCAAATCTGCATCCGTAGAGCCTCTTGGCTTCATGTCGTTGAAAGCCCTGAACCCCGAAACCCAAAACCCAAAGCCCAAAACTCTAAACCCTACCTAGACCCCAAAAGTATGTAGAATAATGGCCTTTTTGGCTATCTTAATGGGTTTTGGGCTATTATGTTACCTACTTTTGGGGTTCAGGTAAACCACCTAAAGCCCCTAAAACCCCCTAAAAAAACCTAAAGCCCCTCAGCCCCAAAGCCTTAAAGCTTGGCCCAGCAGCATCTCTTTCAGCCTCAGGACACGAAGGTTGCCAGGATGCCTGCAGGCGATAACGAGTTTAGGGATTAGGGTTTATAGGGTTTAGGATTTAGAGTTTAGGGATTAGGGTTCAGGGTGGTTTGGGTTGTAGAGTTTAGGGTTTAGAGTCTAGGGCTTTGGGTTTTAAAGTTTAGGGTTTAGAGTTTCGGGCTTTGGGATTTAGAGTTTAGAGTTTAGGGCTTTGGGATTTAGAGTTAAGGGTTTAGAGCTTAGGGCTTTGGGCTTTAGAGTTTAGGATCTTAGAGTTTAGGGTTTAGGATGCAAGGTTTGGGCTAAGAGTTTAGGGTTTGGGTTTTAGAGTTTAGGGCGTTGGATTTAGATTTTAGAGCTTAAAGTTTAGGGATTAGGGTTCAGGTTTGGGTTTAGGCAGGTAACGCCAAAACAGCCAGGACCCCCCTAAACCCTAAACCCTAAACCCTAAACCCTAAACCGTAATTGAGGCTTGCGGGTGGCTACGTAGAGTGTAGGTTTTAATTTAAAGATAAAGGTATATAGGGATATTACTTGGATTTTACCCCCTAAACCCTAAAACCCTAAACCCTAAGCCCTAAACCCCTCAATGACGGAAATTGTGTTGCAAAAGAAAATAGAAATCTAAGCTAGGATGGTATATGGATTTAGGACCCTCCTTGTACCCTGAACTGGAGACATAAGGTCCCTGGTATTGAGTACTTAGGCCAGAATAGAGGGTAACTGGAGGCTCAAGAAGTATTGGTAAGTTAAATATGCGGAGGTTCGGGTTCAATGTCTATATGTTGGGTCCTGCCCCCACCCACTAACAGTTTATATTAGGGTCATATTGAGGGCTATATATAACTATACTACAATGGTTATCCATGCAGCTGTTAATGGGTGCGGGCCGTATCTATACGGTGTAACGCCGGAGCCTCGTAACTCTCTTGGCGTTGGATACTAACCCTACACACTAAACCCTAGCCCTTAACTAGCCCTCAACCCCCTCAACGAAGAAAGCCTCGCACCACCGTCTTCCCTCGCCCTGGCAAATACTACGTGGCACTGAAGACCCCTATGGAGGGTCTACCCTTAGGTACTATAATAGGTACCTAGAAGGTTTAGGGTCTAGGGTTTCGGGTCTAGGGTTCTACTGTTAGGGTTATCCCTGAGGTCCCTATAATAGGAGTATAACCCCAAAAGGGTTAACCTTTATTAGGTTCCCCAATAACCCCTTAATGACAAGGGTACTCTTTTTCCTAATATTCAGCTTTAATAAGGAGACCCCAACAGTAACATAAATACTGAAAAAGGGTTCCACTGGGCTGCCTGGTTTAGGTACCTATAACAGGACTATGAAGGAATTCCAAAGGGTCAAGGGTCTAAGGTCCAAGAACAATCCCAAGGAGAATACAGACTTCACAACCCTAAACCCTAAACCTAAAAGCATTGGAGAATACATACTTCACAACCCTAAACCCTAAACCTAAAAGCATTGGATTCATTGTATTGCAGAGGGATCTCAATTGACAGGCGTCGATAGGGAGCCTTTTCAACTACATGAAGCCCTAAGGCTCCCTGGATGCAGATTGCATGGATTTGGGGTTTAGAGGGTGACAGGGTGTAGGGTTTTAGGGTTATAGGATTTTAGGGTTACGGGGTTTACGGTTATAGGATTCAGGGTTTAGGGAATCTGGGCCCAAATTCTACACAATATGAGATCTGCAGGTAACTTTGAGCCTCAGGGAAAAGCTATCCGCGATTCTGATTCTCATTCCGAACCACCCTTCAAGAAATCACGGAAGCCATAGATTCGAAGGAGATCTCAGTTGAATATGACGATTGCCTGATTTATCTAAACTCTGAGCCTAACACAAATGTCTGTTTCAGCATGTTTCCTTGACCATTGTGCTCTCATCTTTTAGGGCTCAAAATCCAAGGCTCCTTGCAGAGTGCGAGGGACCTGTCGAAAAAGGCCAGCGGAACCATGCAATCGTCATTGAGGTCGGCCGTAACCCCTCCGGCGCTCTCATCCGATCGAATCGTGACCGCAGCCTTGCCCTTCATCAATACCCGCGGAAGGCTTGATGGGCTGCCAAACGCGATGGGCCACCAACTGGAGGAACTGTCCACAAGCCTCGGGTCGGGGCATGGGGCTCTCCCTTGCCCAGACATATATGTATATATAAAGATATATAAATCTAAATATAACTATTAGGGCATTAGGCCCCAAAATACCATACTATAGAAGGAATCATGGGTCCCAATTCCCTAATGGTTGGATATTTGGACCCTCTGGGTTGGTAACCTCCCAGGAAAGGTCTTCATCAAACGTGGTGTGCCCTCCTGATCCACTTCTCGCCAAACGGCACCTCCTTCCTGGTGGCCGCCGTCGAGCCTAAACCCTAAACCCGAAACCCCTAAACCCTAAACCCCTAAACCCTAAACCGTAAACCCCACGCACGAGAAGCTCTTGGAGAAGGCTGGGATGAATTTTGAGATTCAGGTGCACGTGAACCCCCAGAAGTATGTAAAATAATAGCCCTAAACCCATAATCACGGCGATAAAGGCCATTATTCTACATACTTTTGAGGTTCAGGTAATGGCATTTCCCAAGAAACTTCAAAGACTTTGGGCTACCTGAGCTCCCCATTATTCTAGGCTTTGCGGGAATTACAAAACCCTCACGCGTAAATACTAAAGTAGGCAGGACCAGACTGAATCCAAGTCCCCAAAGGGTCCTTGTACCCGATAATTAGGTACTTGGGATTTGGGTAATAGTAATTATAGTACAGGTTTTGGGTAAGTATATGATTATTAGGTACTTGGACCCTCAGGGGTCTGCCGCAATGCCAAGGGATTTATTGTTTAGGGTTTATGCGTTCAGGGCTTAGGATTTGAGGGTGAGGATGTAGGGTCTGAGGTTTAGGGTCTAGGGTTTGGTGTCATAGGGCTTAGGTTAGGGTTTAAGCGGTTTATTGGTTAAGGGTTTAAGGTTCATGGGGGTTCTACGGAAGCTGGTGCGCAGCCTGCCTTGAAACGTTATACAATACAAAGGTTATAGAGTACAAAGGCTGCTCCTAGCCTGTGACGCTATCCGTGATGGACCCCCTGCGTTCACATACAAGACTTCGTAACCCTGAACCCTATAAACCCTGAACTAAACCCTGAACCCGAACCCGTCCGTTGCCTCCAGGTGAATACCCGCGTTCCCGACACGCCCAGCACCTGTCAGCTTTGCATGCCCGTTTAACATGGGGATTAATCACCCCCCCCCGGCTCACCCCTTTATAGAGACACCCCACCTGCTATTCGAGACTTCCTTCCCAATTAATGAGCCTCCTCACCCCCCTAAACATAATTATGGCACCCCTAAATCCTAAACTGAGAAACCCTAAAACTTAAACTGGTACAAGATTACAGGGAACACGCTAAAACCCGAAACCCTAAAGCCTAAACCATAAGCCCTAAACCCTAGACCGATTAGGGAGGCGAGGACATGTCAGAGTCCCATTCTCGCGCCTCCAGTGGGAGCTTGCTATCTGCTTGGCTTGCCATGGCCACAACACAAAGAGGATCGGTCCTCAGTTTCCTTTACTTGGCAATCCTTAAGGGTCCTGGTGCCCAAATTACGAGGCTTTCGGTCCCAAATACGCAGATCTGAATGGATCTTGGCTACTAGCAACCCTCATTTTCGGAAATAATAGGAGCCCCTATTCGGCGATTCATGCTGGACACAAACCCCTAATCAGTGCAGCAGCTCCCATGTAGAATACGAACAAATCTTTTCCATTTATTACATCATGTACTACGAAACTGTTGACACAGCGAATCTGAGCGCGCGACACACTGTTGACACCTTGACCTTGTGCAGCATATACCTCCTGTTACCCTGACTACGAGCGTTTTTCTGGAATCAGCCTGGACGACCGTTGCAACCCTAAACCCCAAACTAGACCTTGCTACTGAAACCATGAACCCTACCCCCTAAGCCCTAAAAACGTCCCAACCTTGAATCCCAGCACCCGTAAACCCAATATAACTTCCATATATAACCCATTACCTTAAACCCACAAAGACCCAAACCCTAAACCCTAAACCCTAAACCCAACCTCAGGGCCTCTTTGGGCCTAACCCCGACGGCTGTTCACCGCCAGGGACGTCAGGCGAAACGCCCGACGTAGTTTTGGCTCACTGGTTTCGAGCCGCAAGTCAGGCGCACGGGTTATTTAGATAGGGTTTAGGGGTTTAGGGGTTGAGGGTTTAGGTTTAGAGTTTAGGGGTTTAGGGGTTTAGGGTGTTTGGGGTTTAGGGATGCAATGATTTAAGCTTGGGATGTCAGATGTGCGATTCGGGGTAGGGTTTCGTACAACTGTCTTCGTTCCTAGAATCAGGCTCGGTAACGAAGCGTCTTGCCTCGCAGCTTCGGGCCATTGACCCTAAGGGTCCAAGGACCCAAATAATTGGGTTTTAGGGCCCAAACACTGTAATGTTAATGGTATTTGGGCCCTAGAACCTTATTATTTGGGTCCTTGGACTCTTAGGGTGATTCAAAGATGATGACGGAGGAATGAAGCGGACAATCACATGGCACTTGGGATGATACAGGCATTTGGATTTTGGGAGCGTACGCGCAAAATGAAACAACCGTGCTCTCTAATGTAGACCCATGATTAATGAACCCCTCGTGGCCTTTAATACAAGGATCCCTACTGTAATCCCTATTAAGGGAGGGGTTTATTGATCAGGGGTCTACATTATAATAGTAGCTCAAGTAGGCCATCGGATCTTATTGTTATTGCTTGGATGTTTCCCTACCTGGTTGCCTAGCATCTCGCAGCATGACCCACAGGACAGGGGACCTTTTTTTGGAAGAACAGGGATAAGAAATGTTATCAAGGCGATCAAAACACCTTAAGGGTCCAAGGACCCAAATAATAGGGCTTCAGGGCCCAAATACTGCAATATGAATGGTATTTGGGCCCTAAAACGCTGTTATTTGGGTCCTTGGACCCTCAGGGACATATTCCTAGAATGGGCCACTCTAGTTTCCTATAATCATTAAGCCCTAAACGAATAACCCCAAACCCTAATGAAACTTCCTGAAACCCTATAGAAGGCCCATGAGTCACTAAGGTTCCACGGCACCCTCATTTGCAGAACTCCCTATCTCCTGGCATGATATAACCAGGGGATTTTGGTAACTGTGGAGCTTAAACTCCTAATATCCCCCTGAATAACCCCTATAGTAGTCCCCCCATATAATCCCCTTTAGGAGCTTAGACTATAGCTCATATGATTCTTACGCACGATTCCTCATTATTGGAGTCGGGGTTGACAAACTCCTCTTCTGAGAGAAGGGCATGTTACCTGCAGGTGTCCTATGGGGGGCTTCCTCAAGCGGCCTGGCTTTATCCGGCAAGTAAGGTTTAAGGTTTAGGGCTTAGGGCAACAAGTTTCTCTATTGGGGGACGCCCCTATCAGGGCTACATGGGGTCATGCGGACTTAGATATGGGATATAGTGGGTGCCCTCGCGGGAACTTCCCCTCGCCTCTGCAGATGACATATGGCTTTAGGGTTCAGGGATTACGGCCTGGGGTTTAAGGCATCAATTGGGTTTGGGATTTGAGTTTAGGTGGCTTCAAAGAATTTGCCCGCAGATGGAGGGTCCATCAGGACAAACAATGGCTTGCCGTTGACGAGCTGAATAACCTAAGTAGTCATAATAACCACCCGAATACATATCATATCATGTACGCAAGCATTTCCCTAAAGGACTTCCAGGGAGCGTGCAAACCAGATCGTACCCCTCCACTAAAAAAAGAATTGGCTCCTCGGTGGCATGCCGCTGCAAGGATTTTTCTAAAAGAAAAAAGCCTTAACGCCTAAGCCCTAAAGTCCAAACCATCAATCCCAAAACCCCAAAGCCTCCTGCATACCTCCCTTCTGGGTAGATACTGGAATTCGCATTAAAAACCATAACAGCCCCGCCAAGGAACTGCCTAGGAGAAACCTTCAAAGCCTATACTTAAGGTTGGGCCCGGGGATTAGGGTTTAGGGTGACAACAACAGGTAATGGTAATTATATCAGGGTCTGTATATATTCCTAGTATACCGCTATTCGTGGTTGGGGTCCCAACCCAACCTATTCCGCAATCGCTACCAGGAAACTCCCCACTACTTCAAATAAGGTCTATACAGTTCCTATTTGCGGTAGTTGGCCTTCATAAAGGATAGTTTGGGGTGGGTTCTAGGTTAACCCCTGGACACTGAACCCTAAACCCTGAATCCCACACCATAAACGCTAACCCTGAATCTTAAGCCCTCCCTAAATCCTGAACCCTGCACCCTAAATCCTAAACGCCAAATCCTAAACCCCATAAATCCCCCTAAACCCTAACCCTGCACCCTGAACCCTAAACCCTATAAACCCTAAAGCTGCTGGGGTGGAGGCCTTCTTGGCTCTCATCTTCCACTGCCTCGGGAGCCAGGGCTTTTTGATTTAAGGCCCAAAGGGTCCACATCTATAACCATTGGGGAGTTGGGATTTAGGGTTTAGGGTTTAGGGAATTGGGACCCATAATTCCTTCCATAATATGGTATGTTGGGGCCTAATTCCCTAATAGTTGTATATATGGACCCTCTGGGAGGGGCTTCGGGTTTAGGGTTTGGGGTCAAGGGTTTGGGGTTTAGGGTTTGGGGTTTAGGGTTGAGAGTTCAGGGTTTAGGGACACTGCAACCATAGTGAAGCATGAGAAGGAAAATACCATGTGGTCCAGTATGCAATGCTGATGTCAATGGAATCCTTCTAATGCCGATTGTGACATAGACTCTGGGGAGTATGTGGTATGAGCTATAGTCTAAACTCCTAATATACCCCTCAATAACCCCTGTAAGACTCTCGAATATGATCCCGTGTGTTGGGGCAGGTGGTGTCCAGTGGGGGGGAGGAGGGGGGGGGGGCTTCCAAGGTGGTAAAAAAGCCTTGGCAAGGCTTGGGACCCTAAAACCCCAAACCCCCAAACCCAAACTTGGGCTTCAGGGTGTTAGGTTTTAGGGTTTAGGGGATTCCTTGGGCCCTAAAACCCTAAACCCCCAAACCCTAACCTTGGGCTTCAGGGTGTTAGGGCTTAGGGTTTAGGGTTTAACCCTAAACTTGGGCTTCAGGGTGTTTAGGTCGTAGCCATCCATCACACAATGTCGCCCCTGTCTTTCCCCAACGCATGTCTGAAGAGTCCCTATACGCGTTGGTGCAACAGTAGGTGCAAAACTAAACAAGTCTGTTCCAGAGAAGAACTATATGAGCCATGGTCGTAACTCCTAGTATCCCCCTTAATAGCCCCTATAAAACTTCTCTATATCATCCCCCATATAAGCCCTCTATAAGGAGTTTAGACTGCAGTTCATATAGTCACCTAACCACCAAAGCACAAAATACAAATCGGATACCTACTGAAGATGCAACCCCTAGACGCCAACCTCTTATCCGTAGACACCAAACCCTAAACCCTAGGTTTTCATGGTTTAGGGTTTAGGGTTTGGGATTCCTGCACACCAAACCCTGAACCCTGCCAACCCCAGCTAAAGGGAGTCTTATAAACTCCCTAGAACCCCGTCAAAAGGACGCCCTAAACTAGCCCCAATGATCCCTAATGAGCTTAAGTAAGGGAAGCCGAAAGGGAATAGTATAGAGGGCGCGGGAGGCTTGGGAGAACCCAAAAAGCACCGCACCCCTAAAGCCTAAAACCCTTTTTAAGGGAAGTCTTACAAAATCCCTAAACCCTGAACCCTGAAACCCTAGGCCCTAACCCCAACACCCCAACCCTAAGGGTCCAAGGACCCAAATAACAGGGTTTTAGGGCCCAAATACCATTAATATTATAGCATCTGGGCCCTAAAACCCTATTATTTGGGTCCTTGGACCCTTAGGGCAACATAATCCCTGAACCCTAAGCCCTAAGCTCTAAACCCTAAACCCTAGGCCCTATACCCAAAACCC
>CAJNIZ010003544.1:446-23392 GCA_905231905.1 Symbiodinium pilosum | reverse complement strand
ACTGGGTAAGTGGGTTTCAGATGCGGTAAGAAGTGCCCCCCCCCCCCCCCCACTGGAGTTATCTTCTGCTTTGTATTGTAATCTCGTTTAGAAACCTAGTTACTAAGTCCCCTAGGCTTTGAAACCCTAAACCCTCTTTGTCCCTAGGGTCCCTTCAAGTAGGATACCCCTGAAGCTCCCTCGGACATCTTCGACCCTAAAGTGTTGTTCAGGTATGTCTGCATCATCTTAAAACCCAATATGAAGCCAGGAGACTGTATGAATGTAGTCTTCGTCCACTAAGCCGTAGCCTCTGCATTGGTAGAAATCCTAAACCCCTAGTTGAAACCCGAAGCCCTAAATCTCTGAATCCCGGATTGCTACATTCCAAAATCTTCAGATGCACAGTCTACCTCGTTGCACCTGCTGTAGGAGTCTGCATGAAATCCCTGACAATGTCATCTCTTCAGGCCGTACGCCGTAATCTCAAGTTCTGAGGCCCTATGCTACAATCTCGACATGACACCCCGACATAAATTGCATAAATTCAGTTTTCATGTTTTCTGCATTTCTTCTTCCATCTGCTACTTAATTATTGTTTCACTTATCTAGGCCCCTAAATCCCCAAACCCTATGCCATGAATGATATACCAGCTCCCATTTTCCTTTCCATTTCCCGCAGCCCTATATATCCCCATGCAATCGGCTTAAAGGTACCCTTCCTCGCGTCAGTCCCCCCACCCNNACCCTGAACCCTAAACCCCCGGACCCTATTCTAATCACATAGGCCGCTCCAGCTACTCTTTCCCTTATGACCCTGATACAGCTGTACTTCTAGTGTACCCCCAAAAGCTTGTTCTGATTATTATGTTACCCTTCCACGCTTCATGAAACCTTATACCTTCCCTAGGCCTCCAGCGTAGCCACGGCAATAGGCTCAACACAGATTATTTGAATGTTATGATCCGTGGTTGAGAGGTCTAGGTACACCCTAGGCCAGACCCCAAATCCTGAACCCTGAATGTCAAACCGTACACCTGCAACCCCACACCCTAAACACCTTAAAGCTGAAGCCTCACATCCTATTCGGGAGATCTAGGTAAAACGTATGACGCTATACAGCTCCAGATACCCGAACGTAGGCAACATGTATAGGCTATGGGCCCCACTGCATACGTATCATTAGCCCTAAACTCTAAAACCTAGACCTTGGGTGAGCTTTTGAAACCTGAGGCGCAGCTGTATTCGTTTGCTCATCAGGCTGGCCTGTGGGTTTCCATTTCCAAGGACTCCAAGTACTACGTAATACGACTGCCCGAACGGGCAAAAGGTATGTAGAACGAGACCACTTGTCTTGCCTAATGAGTTTTGGGCAACTGTTTACCAACTTTCGAAGTCCAGCTGCCATTCTTGTACTAGTCTTACGAAGAGATAGTAGCGATAGCATCATGATTATTACCGTTGTCACTCGTACTGCTGCTTCTAGTACCATTACTTGTTAAACCGCTGTTCTTACGACTACTATCGCACCAGTTGCAAGTACCCATATTGCATGTACGAATAGTCACACAGGGGATTACAAATCATGTAGGTATTATTGAGCCAGCTTATCTTTCACCTTTTTGGAGCCATGTAGACTACTGAGCTATTAGGTTTCAGATCGTGTTCTTAGTTGCTTTATAGACTTTCCAGTTCAGGCATCTCATCTCAAATCTTCGTGCATGTTTGGAAAGTTTGTTGGTGCGCACATGAAATCGGCACATGGAATCGACGCCCACAACATCTCCACCCTCCCAGAGAAATGGTTGCGAAATGTCATTTTGGTAGGACACATGTTGTTGAGGAGATAGTTTGCCCGAGCTTGCCCTATGGCATCTAAGCGCCCCATAATCATATGCTGGAAGCCTTAGCCTTAGCCCCTACAACCCTCAGCATACGGCTTTTTGTCAAACAGCGCTTTGCATCTCAGTCACCAGGCGTAGGAGTTCAGGGTTTGGGATTCAGGGTTGGTGTAGTCTACCTTATCCTAGCCCACACGAACTCACAGCCACTATAGCGCTGAGGGTTTCAACCTCCAAGCCTAATTAAGTCATATGAAGAAGACAAATGGCATTACTTTGCACACCGAAGTAGGCGTGCAATGTCAGCGTTTTAGCAGCGGGCTCCTTCTGACATATTGTAACCCTAAGTTCGTGGATATATAACATGATTTCAATCCTGCTAGATCCCGAAACCCTAGACCCTAGCCCTAAACCTCTAAGCCCCAGCCACAAATGCCTATGGGTCTGACTGAATATTCCGCGGCCCTTCCTCTCCCTTTTGCCTCTCAAACTGCAACCCACACACAAGTCCGTATGAAACTTATCAACCCCAACCCGAAGCCTTAAGCTCTATCAACCCCAAGCAGACATGGATGGCTCAAGAAGGGGGGGGGGGGTGCCTTGAATGCCTCAATCTAACCTTATAGGGCTCCAGTTACCTAGAAAATGGGTGCTGCGTTCTCTATACCCTATGGTTGCATAGCCCAGTAACCTACTAGTTAGGTAACTGGGAGCCCTAGGGTACTGTAACAGAATATTTGATTCCCTCACGCCAAAGGGTGAGGACTGCCGCGAAGGGAGCCGCACTTTTTGGGAAACGCTGAGACGCCTTTTGAAGGGAACCCTTAGAAGCCTACACCCTAAACCACAACCCTACACCTTTCCATCCCGAAAACCCAAGACTTAAGCCCTAAACCTATAACAATAAAGCCTTCTTAACCTTAATCTCTACATGTCATGAATAGGCCCAAAGCTAAGTAGATAAGACCCTAAACCCGTTTCCCCTTTCCCAGGCCCTGCGGAGTCCTGCAAAGATGCAGATCTGCAGGAGCGCACTGTAGCCAATTGCAGAGGCTGGGTTTTGAAATGGCAGCGAATAAGCTTCATAGCAGTGAAAAATGAAATAATGACAATAGCAGCAAGAACGGCAAGTATGATAAGAAGAAGATGAAGACGAACGAGATCAACGACGATTGCGTAGTATGGATTTAGAATTTGAGGGTGGGCTAGGTTCAAGGATGTCGAGATTTGGGTTTGACGGTTTTGTTGATTTTGTTTGGGTGGGGGTGGTGGTTTGGGTGGAGGTGTTTATTCGCCGGATCTTGTTGGTAGGGCTTCGTTACTTTGAGGTTTGTGACTACATGCAGTCAAGCGTATGCACCCAAAACATCCCTAAAGGCCCCCGAACTAGTGCGGTGTATTAGCTCTTCAAGGACGGGTCTTGGAAGGCTCCAGCATCTGTGGAGCAAGCGGTACGCTGATTCGGAGTTGTCATGACGTACTTGCCACAGGACAATTCCCCGCGATGTGAAACTCCATGTGCGAGCATGATTTACTGGCGGTCAGTACGGAGAAAAGCAACGTATTCCCAAGATCATCCTTAATACAATCCCTATACAGCCTATACAGTGTATTCTCTTCTTCTCTACTGACCAACAGTAAGATGACAGGGCATAGATTGAGATGATCCGCTGCTCTGGCTCTTGGTGGTGACCTCTACTTTGTGCGTGGAGGTTTTACGACATACTCAATATGAGGAGAAGGGGTGCTAAAATCAGTGGTACCTTGAACAAAGGTATATAGGGAATAGATCAGGGAAACAAGAGGATGTATATGGTTTAGGGCCCCTGTTGTGAACAGAGCTTGTGATTGCCCATGAGGATCCAAATGCTATTTCGACAGGCTTGTAGATGGGCCTGCAGCAAATGAAGTATGAAGAGACCGGTTGTAATTGCTGAAAATCCTGTTCCCAAAATGATCATCATGAAGCAAGGCTGCCCTTATTCTCCGAAAACCTACATAATGAAACCCTAAACCCTAACCCCAATATACTATCATAGTTTCCATTTTCTTTTCCATTATCCCTATATAACCCCTATATCACCCTATAGTACTTTAGATCAACCTTCATGTACAGATCTGGCGGCGCTGTCCCTCTGAAATAATGAAAAGCACTACTGTTGCCGTTGTTACAAAAATTGTTAGAGCGGTTTGTTTTGGGTTGGGCCCCACCCACTAATAGTGACCACAAGGGATAATGATAACTATGTTAGGGTCCTTCTATATTCCTAATATACCACTATTAGTGGGTGGGGGCCCAACCGAAGGTTTGTTGTAGAAGATACTTTGGGAGCGACAATTGCACGCTGCTTGGGTTCTTTGTAGGATTTGGGATTAAAACCTCACAGGGCTTAAGAGGTTTCAGGGCTTAGGGTTGTGGATTTTAGAGGCTAGGGGGTTGAGGATTTTTGGGCTTCATGGGAGAGGGAGTTTGCCAAAACAAGCCCTAATGTATCATGTGGGGATTTGGTAGCCTACCCCCAAACCAAGACCTTGTTCTTGGATAGCTATAGGTTGCATTTTTGGTCCCCTTTTGAAAGTTGACTGCCTGCTGGCCTCCTTTATAATCCTAGCCCAAGGGTGCCCCAGACCGGGTTTGGGGTTTAGGGTTTAGGGTCCCAGGCCCTTCCGGAGAAACACCAAGCAGCCGCCAGGTTTGAAGCATGGAGAAGTGTGCGACTTCTTCACCTGCGGCAATTTGTCCAACAATGGATAACCTCTTTATAAGGGGGGTTCATTTAATATCCCAAGAATGGAGAATTAAATGGATAAGACAATGGAAAATGACACGGAAATTGCTATATACAGCTTTATATATGTGATATATGGTCTTTCTGGTTTCGTGTTCATAGGGTTTAGGGATTCCCGTTGTGGGTGTCCATTTAGGAAAAGCAAACAATGCCCTGCCGCATATGCACCCTAAGCCAGGGACCCTTGGTTCCCAGAACTCTCAGGGTGACTGTACCCCAAGCAGCAATCCAGCCCAAACGGAGACCTCTGAAAACATTGCGGCTCGCACAGCAGACGGTACAAAGATTATGTCAGAGACGGACTCCCGCCCATCATGGTCTTCGCGCACTTGTACACCATGCCAAATCGGAGACGCAAAACATGCCGAAACTGACAATCCAAGTGAGACATGACACCATGCACAGCAGCAAGAACCTACGCCGTGCCCATCCAAGCCCTCCACCTCGCCCCTTTAGCAGCGACATGGCAGCTGCCAGTGGCGCCGCAGGAGATGACGAGCATGATGAGGCTACTTCTTGATTCCACAGGAAGGTAAGCAAGAACATGTCGGTTTGAAGCATTGCTGGCAGCATATGTCGCGTGCTAAGGACAAAGAAAGACCTTAAGCCAGACATTGAACATCTCGGACAAGTCCTTAGTTAGCTCAGAATTCAGGTCATTACTGGTGCATGCGCACTCCTGGCCTGTGGAGCACATGCTGCGTGCAAAGACAGGCTGTACGGTGTTGATCGTGCTATCTGTCAAGGTTAGATGACACGGCGCAACTCTCCAAAGCGTTCGCGAGGTATCGCGCTGGTATGCAACCTGCTGTGCTAGTGTGGTGTGCAGATAGCAGGGGTCCATAGGGTGTGTCCGCCTGTTGCCCGTCTTCTCACATATGCATTTGTCAGTTCTTGTTCTGGAAAGCCTGCGCACCCCGTGCATGCTCCTAACGGTTACGCCCGCACGAGCTACATGCTGATGTCGCGTTGTAGCTTCTTCCATGCATCGCTCGCAGCTTGCTGCCGCTTCTCGATGTGAGGGGTCAGAGCAGGAGCAGCTTACTTCTTTGATTATCAAAGCCCGCCCTCGCACTCCTGAGCCGGGCTAACTTGTTTGTGCTACCCAAGGATGGCATTTTGTGTTTTAGGTAGTGAAGTGTGTGCCCCTCTCCATGGCCAGCTGCTGCTACTGCTGCTGCTGGCCTGGGGTGGAGGTTGTTTGCGGCTTACTGAAATCGTTGCAGTGTGCCTGTAGAGTTGTGTGTGCGCGGTCGTAAGGGTTTCAGTTTGACATTGGCATGAAGCGCGCGATTCATGCCAGGCATGCTTTGCTTACGACGAAAGTCTGATAGCAACTCTTGCTAAAACGTGGTGACACTCTAACTGTTAGTGGCCAATTGGGGGCCCCGACATTTCAGAATTCGATTCTTTGCCCATGCCCTAAATCCCACACCCAAAAGACTTAGATTCCTGATTTCACAAAATTAGCCCGAAGCCCTAAGCTGCAAGATTAAGATTCCGTTTCCAAGAGTTGAAGACTAAGCCCCTAAGACTTAGATTCCCTTCCCAAGCCCCTCTTAATGAGAGGAGTTTAGCTACCTCATCTCGTATCATAAGGCCCCTATAACTATGATAGGGGAGTCCTCGTTCTAGAGGTTCTGGTAAGTAAAGTCACCTTCATCCCTATCCACCTCCATATAACCCCAGTTTCCATTTAATGTTCTACTTACTTTTCCATGTGCTGCTTCATTATAGGGCGGGGTAATCCCCTTTCCTGAACCCTAAATACTAGCTTCCATTTTCTTTTCCGTTATCAAAACATAACCCCAATATACACCCTATAATACCATGATTACCCCACAAGAATAGAGTAGTTTCCATGTTCTTTTCCATTCTCCCGATCTAACCCCTATATAATCCGTATATAACCCCTAAACCCGCTATACCCTATACCCTGAACGCTGAACAACCTACATAATTTCTAGATAACCCCTATATAGCCCCTATACCCTATACCCTATACCCGAAGCCCTAAACAACCTATATAATCCCCATATACCCTCTATGCCCTATACCCTACCCTAAACCCTAAACAACGTTTAGAATCCGTATGTAAAATGTATTACTGTTGCAGCAGCCGAGGCAAGGGCTACTTCAAGTCGGACTCCGGCCCGCATGGTTTTGGGGCCGGGTGATATCATTAGAAGTTATTAGGAAATGGGGCCTAGTATCAGTTATCATTTATTAGGGTTTAGTATAAGTCATTAGGACTCAGGGCTTAGTATAAGTCATTAGGATTTAGGTTTTACCTGGATCCCGAAAGTAGGGAAGTAAGACTTTAAGATACTAGCACCAGACCCTTAAAAACAGCCAGAAGGGCCAGTATTCTACATACTTTTGGGGTCTAGGTAGGGCTCAAAGCTTAGGGTTCAGGGTTTAGGGTTGAGCGTCAAAGGTCATACTCTTGTAGGGCAGGTAAGGGTCAATGGCAATTGTAATGGAGTTCCTAGACATAGCGCGGATGACAGCATTCATGGGCGAGGTTCGAACCCGCATTATAAGCCCCAGCAGATAAGCTGGACTTTTTTGCGAGCAGCTTAGTGCAGATATGTGTAGATAGAGAATCACGTCGATGTGCCTCGCAAATGTCACCAGGTGGGGGTGTATATGGAGGACTTCCTCACAGTACGTTGTATGTCAACGCTTCCTACACTTCAGTTGGCTTTAGAATAGGGGTCCCATGCTAACTTTCCCAGCTTGTAAAACGGGGGCTTAGGAAAACTCCATCGCCAAGACTTAAACCCTGGCTGGACCCTGCTGCCCACATTTTTCAGGCTAAACATGTTCAGCATTCCCTCGCGCCGTGCTACTATGGAGCTATCGGAGAAAGAAGGATGGATTCCTTGTGTCAAGCCACAGAGCGGAGCATTGACATGACTTGCACTCTGATGCAGCTGATTTGGAGGGAGCAGTAGGACTCATGCACAGAACAAATCAAGGTGACGAGAGGAAGGAAGAAAGAAATCCTGCCCTGCTTTCAGACGCGCTGCGGAAGCGTCCAAGCTCGAGCCTTCCGCTCCCATAATGCCTCCTTGACGAGTTCCCGACGCTGGATTGTTGAGCGAGGGCTGCGTGATGTTGTCATCCAACATCCAGCATTGCAAGTAATCTGCAGCTTGATACACTTCCAGTGTTCCAGTTGCGGATCCGGGTCGACCCTGAACAGGGAGTGGATCTGAAACAAGCAGAGGACGTTACCTTCACAAAGCAGATTCGGTGGGATCCAGGTGAACCATGGGACCTTGAAACCCTAAACCTATACCTACCCTTTGGGTGGGTAATTGTAAGGTACAAGGGCTCATCCGGTATTACCAGCATCGCAGGGTCCCGCCCCAAGTTTCCAAACTTGAAGCCCTACACTAATGCAGCCCTTCACATAAAGCCCCTGTAAAGGAACCCTTTGCGACCAATTTTCATTGTACTAAGACACTTCGACCCTAATCCCTTAGGGAAGATCCCCCCCAAAACAAAACTTTTTGGGGGCTTGGCATTTAACGCGTTCGCGTTACCTAGACCTAGACTAGACTTCCCCAAACGCCTAAAATCATGGTCGTGAGTCGTGATCCCCACAAGGCTGGGTATGTGGGCCATGTTGATGGGTATTGGGGAGATCCAGGCAAGTAAGTATATTTAGACCCCCTGCAAGAACTAAGATAAACCTAGTTACCTCAAGCAGTGGACCTACTTACCCTGCAAGCCCCCATGACCTTTCAAGGATCATAAGCGCCTACTTAGTTAAGAGTGATTTGCTGTTATTGGCAATTTGGGTGTGTTAGGAGGGGGGTACAGTAGTATAGAATGCCCTGCGAGTCGTTTTAATTTTAATCCCTGCGCAATCCCGAAGGAGGCGGGGGAGTTATTATAAGGGGATGGGATTTGCCGGTGGCCTTCCAGAGGGAGCCTCTTATGCCATGACTCAAACACACTTGCAGCAGTGGTAGTCAGAGTCGTACTGGTGAACAAACCCTGAGGGCCAAAGTACTAAGTTACTAAGGACTCGAATAGGGGGTGTGATGTAACAAGAACGATTCAGGTTTAAGCCCCACCGCTAGGATCTTGGGTACTTAAATTCTTAAAGAAGTTGTTGTACATGTTGACGAACTGTTGACATCTGTGTTGGTGCTCCCTTTTTGCTACAACGTCGGCGATGCCGGTTGCGGTATACTCGAGGTGGAGCGTTCTAAGTGCTGCTTCACCTTCCCAAACGATCTTTGTAGCTATATTAACTGGGGCCCCAAGGTACGTCTATGGGAACTCCTCGGGGGCTTAAGTATACAGGATACGCCTACATAGACCCTGTTGGGTATATGTGATGATCCAGGACCATTCGGCCGAACTTATAACATTGCTCGGTTGACTCACCTCACCTTTTGCTAGGCAACACCCGGTACCTAAACCCAAAACGAAAGATTCCGTGCGAGGACCCCACCCATTGCGGCACCCCTGCAGAAAACAAGCGAAGCTAAGGCATGCGGCCTGACGCTAAAACAGGGACTCATTGACCCTAAATGAAGCAAGCCCAAACCCTAGACCGTAAAAAGCTTGACCCAAAACGTTCGACTCTAAGCGGCTGGGGTCCGTGTAGCAATGTGGTTTACAGAGTATATACAATATACTCGTACCATGTACCTACATCTGCCTTTGGATGCGAAACCCGAAGCCCTAAACCCTAACCTCTGGACACACAACCCTATACAAGGAGCTTAAACCCTAAACCCCTAACCCCTAAACCCTTGAACCCCCAAACATTCAACCCTAAACCCCCAAACCCAAAACCCTAAACAAGGAGCCCATGCGCTGCGAAAAGTTTAACTTTAACCGTCCCCGCTGCCTGGAGGATATTTGCCAGGCCGGTCCAGTATAATGTTTTTGGTTTATGGTAGGCGCCTAAATGACTAGCAATATTATGGGAATTAGGGTTTAGGGTTTAGGGAATCATCATCAATACTATTATGGTTCCATATTCCTTGTATCATTAAATGTATATGGTACCTCAAATGGACCTCGAAATAATATTGGTCATTATTTAGGCCCCTGTAGTAGGATTCAGGGTCATACAGTTGATATTAAACATCCTCACGAAGTCAGTGTGCGATAGCACCATGGTTCCAAAGGTATACAGCAATCAGGGTCATGCAGATGTTTCTTATCCACACTTCGGTTTCCGGGTTTGGGTTTGGGGATTTTGCAGAAAGTTTAGGTTTTATATCATGGGTTTTCTAACCACCCACCCCCATACTACAGCACAAGGGGGCTTGTATGGTTTTGTGATAGTTTTGTGACCCTGGTTTATGAGTTGGGGGCGCAGGGTCTGGGGTTTGCAGGGGTTAAGGCTTAGGTTTGGTCAGGGCTCCAAGTTCTAGGCATGCAGGATGCCACTGAGAATGTTAACCCCACAAGTCTGCTGGGCTGAGACCTTCTGACCCCGGAAACCCGTATTGCAGCCTGTATCTGATAAAGGTCGCGCGGCCCATGAGGCGCTGTTCTTACAGGCTCTGGCAAGTACAGGATCTAACGTGGAAAAATCATTCGTGTGTGGCAAGGCCCCGCCAGATGTGCCGCACACTGTCGACGCTTGGCAGGATTACGGATTGCCAGTTAAACAATCTTCAGACATCTTCGTAGATCATAACCTCCACGTCGGTGCATGCGTTGAGTGTGGACTCTTCCCCACCTGCATATTCCTAGAGCTCAGCTTGATCTAATGACGAAGCCAGGAATATGTTCTTCTCATGATCCTTGCATGAATGAAGTATGGTGGAGTCGGATTCAGGGTCCTGGGCTTTGGCCCCAGAACATGGGCCCACTCACAAGGGGGGGGGGAGGTCCATGAATCAAGGTTGCCCTTTCAGGGTGCCAAAACAAGATTGTAAGAATAAACTCTAGACTCTAAGCCCTAAGCTGGGAACCTTGAACTGTAGCCGGAGGGCAATTTGGGTCCCAACTCCCCTTGTCATGTCCAGGGCGATCTTGATGACGACTGAACCCCAAATCCCCATATATATGTCATGCTCCGTTCCATGTTCTTTCCCCGTTGATGCTCCAGTTGCCAGAGGTCGATTTTGATGATGGTGTTGCCAAAGAGTGCCGCTTTCTGGCGTATCACCGTGGCTTGGCGACCGCTTTTGGGGTTAGTTGGCTTCACAGGCTTTCGAACGATGGACATGCAGCCTTGACGATTTGTTTGCTCACGTGTGGCTGCTGCAACGGTCAAATTCAAACCCTATGGAACATACCCCACAAGCTATATTTGATAGGTAGGCTGTTCACGGTTGGTGCTTGGGCTCAGGCTTTGGGGTTATCAAAGACTTTAAGTTTGTACCCTTGATGTTTGTACCCCTAAGTTGTGGGTCCGAAATACCCGGATTGAGGGCCATACTCCATGGTGTAGGGACCCAAAACCCAAGGGTACAAACCCTAAGGGTACAAAGGAAAACTCCCTGAGGTTAAGGGTCGAGGGTCAAAGCAGAGTTCTTATAGGTCTAAGGTCAGGAGGAAGAGTTGAGGATTAAGGGCCAAAGAGTGGTGTCCTTTCTGGCTAAGGTCCCATGTTGCAAGTTATATGCGCATGTGACCTAGAGCCTCAACTTGTGGTACTACCCTACACCCTAAACCTTTTCCTAAGCCCTAAACCATAAATCCCAAACCTTAAACCCTATACCCTAACCCTAAACCCTAAACCCTAATTCCTAAGCCCTAAACCCTAAACCCCAATTTGGAGTGCTCGGCAAGCAACTAGCCTTTTTTTTCACGGCACCACGTTTTGTTGAGCCCGATTTTGTTGTCTTTTCGGAATCTTTAAAGGGGGTTATAGGGGTTGTATAGGGGGATATAGGGTTTAGGATTTCCAAGGTTTGGGGTTGCATTTTGGGTCCCAAGAATAAGTAATGCAGTAGTTTGGGGTTATTTTATAGGGTCCCTTACGCATGCTACCGGATGTTCTTGGTAAAGGTTGCTGATTTGGTATTGGTTCTTTCAAATATTTCGGTCGGGGCCCTGCAACACGCTACAACCTGGCAACGCAGAATCTCACCTCCCTGCAAACTTTAAACATCTCCTTTACTTGTTGAGGCCTTAGTTTTTCCTATACTTAAAAGTAGCCCAAACGCCGCGCCTGAACCCTAAGAAGAGCCAAACATAAAACACTACAGGCTTTGGAGCCAAAAATGTTACTCTTCTACAGGATTTTGGGGTCCGGGTAGACTGGCAGCG
The DNA here is from genome assembly GCA_905231905.1 of Symbiodinium pilosum. NCBI lineage: Eukaryota > Dinophyceae > Suessiales > Symbiodiniaceae > Symbiodinium > Symbiodinium pilosum. The sequence goes on along the minus strand of CAJNIZ010003544.1, from coordinate 11,529 downwards.
ACGCACCCAGGTCTTTCTTTTCCTTCCCGGGCTACCTGCCCCATACGATGCCAGGAAGGCCTTCATGCTGGGGTTAGGTTGCCTGAATGAGGTGCACGATATGCGGGGCTTATAAAGGGTTCTATAGGGATGTGTAGAGTCTTATACATATACATATACATTTATATATATATATATAGTAGTTTCCCAAAATAAAGGGGACCCCAATATAGACCCCAAAATACTATAATCCTCATAATGGGGACATCCAAAAAGGTACCCCTAATTTTGGGAAATCCTAAACCCTATATAACCCCCAAATCCCCTTTTTGGGAACCCCCCCATGTATCCCCAGCGTCTTTGCGCCCCCCATGTTTTGAGAAGATCCCTCATTCTGCCGCAGTCCGACAGGCCCTGGGGATCTTTGCTTTCGAGTCTGGGGCCCAGAGCCGCTGGCTTTAGGGTTTACGGCTTAGGGTTTAGGGTTCAAAGCGTAGGAGCCCAGAATAGGAGAGTCAAAGCTCATGCATCTCTCTTGCCAGACTCTATCCTGGGTACTGCTTGAGCTACTACCGACTACCCTACCTTAGCTAGAGTTTAAACTCCTGAAAAGGTTGGGGACTACTATGGGGGTTAGTAAGGGGGTACTAGGAGTTTAGACCCTAAAGCCTAAACCCTACACATTATACCAGGGGTGATTAGGGGGGATACTAGGAGTCTAGACCCTACACCCGAAGCGCTAGGGGTTAGTGTACCAGGAGCTTAGACTATGGCTCACCTGATGCTCTCCCTAGCGCATGCCCTGCCTGCCTACCTTTACCCTACGCCAACCATCTGACAGATTAATAGAACGTACTATACTGTAACATGATATAATATATCATCTAGCATACTATCATATCATATCATATCATATACTATAATACAGTATAGTCTAATACAATATATGGTCATATAATCTAATGTAATATAATATTATGATATTATGATCTAGTATGATATGTAACAGCATCATCCAGAATAGTATGATATAGTATTTAAGGTTTTCAGAGGCCCTTCCTGCTAGTACTAGCTAATTAAGAAGTAGTACAAACACTTACTAGTCTCCACAGGTCTGAATAAGGGTTGAGGTGATCTTCTGCAAGGCTGTTGCAGGGGGCTTTTTGCAAGAGATGCTTGGCAAGGGGCCTAGAGGTGTTTGGTCTTTGGGTGTGTTGCAGGGCAACCCCCAATGTCTCATTAGTCACAGCACGTGATGTACATTCAAAGATTGGGTGGCGCCTTTCGCTGCTTTTTGAGGACTTGGGTCTGCGAGAAGAGTCTACAGCAGGTGTGCGGCTCAGTGCTCACGGGATTTGGCAATTATTTATCAGAGTTCAGCTGCAAATGCATGCCGAGAATTAGTTGCCCGAATTTGCCCGTGCCCCTACCATCACAAGAGCGGAGAAAAAGTCCATGTGCTAGTCGCAATACCACAAATTATCAGCGGTGCAATCGAGATGCTATATTCGCCTTACCATTTATCATCCGCGTTGCCTCTACCATTCATTTGCCATCCCCGCCCCCATGATCAAAACCCCCCTTACGCCACGAATCTGAACTATCCCTGCTACATCTTAGATACCCAACTGGACATGTCTGCCATTCCAGAATAATGGCGTGTATGAAGTGTACTCCATACAATAACTTAGGTAGCGCAAGACTTCATCCCTGTGCTGGAGCTGGCCCAGCAACTGGTTTCGGCCTTGGACTTGACCGGAGTTTTATTTCTGGACTCTTTGCCACTCCACCCCGGGACTTGTGACTTTTGTGAAACGTCTCAAACATGATTTGCTGCTGTTTGCAGTGGCCTTTGCAGCTTCTGTCGCCAAAGATGAAGATAGCGCTAGTGAGAAAGTCATGGTAACACTATGTATCTCTCCTGACGGTACGACCGCCACGACTTCTGCAGAGAATGATGCCGCTACCGAGCCACAAGAATTCAGCAGAACAGAAACAATGGCTGTAGCTAGAAAAATCCTTTATGAACATGATTTGCTAGAATAACATAATGCCCTATAGGTGTAAAGTATTGGTCGTTTCCCAAAAGACGCGAGCCCCAATATAGACTCCCAAGTACTATGATCCTTATTATAGGCACCGCCAGTAAAGATATCCCCTAATTTCGGGAAACCCTAAACCCTATATAACTCGCATCTCCCCTTTTTCGGGAACCCGTAATACTATAGTTACAATCGTCCTTATTTATAGGGACCCCCAGTAAAGGTACCATTAATTTTTGGAAACCCTTAACCTAAACCCCCGAATCGTAAACTTCTAAACCCCCCCTCCACTTTCAGCATCAACTATAATAAGTTAGGTGGACCCCCCACCCAGTAATAGTGACAATAAGGGGTAATAGGGATTATATTAGGGTCCTCTTATATTCCTATTACACCACTATTACAGGGTGGGGGGTCCACCTAAGTAATAAGGTTGACGAGCAGGGGAGCGCAAGGAGACATGTGCTTCCAGACAGCCAGGCCAGGGGGTTCTCTCCAGAAATCTTCAGGTTTAGGATTTAGGATTTAGGATTTGGGGTTTAGGATTTAGGGTCTAGGATTTAGGATTTAGGATTTAATTCAGGGTTTAGGATTTGGGCTTTAGGTTTTAGAGACCATGAATTGGAATAGCATAAAAGGGAAGCATTTTTTAATGTATCTATCTGCCTGTAGTTGGTTTAGGTTCCTTAGAAGCAACTCAGGCTTGGCACCGAAGACATAGGACCAGCAACCTCAGAAGGTTCAAGAAGTGGTGTGAAATTTCCGTCGTTGCCGCCTAGCCCGGTAGAGGGTTTAGGGTTTAGGGGGGTATGTATCTGAGGTGTGTTCAAGATTGTTAAATCCAAGCCGAAAGACATGGGATAGGATCCCTAGTCTCCCTTCATCCAAAACCCTCCTCCGAAGCAACATAGAATTCCCCATAGATTCTCCCTTTCAAAAGGGTGGCTTCTCAGAAGGTTGAAGATATTCCCCAGACGCAGTTTAAAGGGGCTCTTGACTTTCACAGGTGACGCCCACCACCGTGGCTTGCGGCGTGGCGTTGTCGGCAGGGCTGCTTGCGGCCGGCTGTGTAGCCAGTGCTGCCGGCTATCCTGCTATAGGCCAAGAAGTTGGGAGAGAGAATGAGATAAGGAGAATGATATGAGCCATAGATGATCTCTTATATGGCATAAGATGTTCAGTAGCGATTTGCGGAGTAGGCGGGAGTTGGTGGGCTTGTATCGGGTTATGTAGACCTGGCACTAGAAGCGCTGGATGCTTGAGCAGCAATGTTTGAGATCTCCACAGGCAAGCCCGCCTAAAACCCTCTACGCTACTAAATTGGCAGCATACTTTCAAAGGAACCCTGCAAGGCTCCTGTGTTCGGAAGGGCGCCATCTTCCAGGGCGCCAGTCAGGCTGCAAGCGGTTTGAGCAACCTTCAAAGTGGCCAGTCTGCATCTTCTCACGGAGGCTTCAGGGACAGTATGGGGTGAATCCTTATATTGCAACGATGGCTGTAGAATATGGATGCGATTCCTGTGAAGGTACCTTAGACTCACTCCTTTCGCACGCGTGAGCACCATGTACGTCCTTTTTCAGGGCATGCCGGGATGCACGCGCGCTACTGGGGCCTGTGAGCTTCAGGGTACCTGGTAGTTTAATTTCATGTACCTCATGGATGATGATGGTTCAGGTGCTTGGAGGGTCAGGGGGACTCAGTAAATAGGATAATGATGGGATAAATGTAGGCAAGAAACTGATTGACTGCGACACCACACCCCAAATCCGTTGAACCCTGGGAGCTGTCAGAAGCTTGCGCTGCCCGGCTTGGAGAATCCCAAACTTAATGAGTGCAGGAATCCCTGTCACCAAATAAGCCCCGACGGTACTCTCTTAGAACCCACAGTTCCATGCCCTATGAAGCGCCATGTAGACGATTTCGGAACTGAAATGGTCCTAAACCCTAAGCCTCAAATTCTTAACCCTAACCCGAAGCCCTAAACCCGAACCCCATGATGCATCCGAATCCCATTGGTCTATCAGAGTGTAACCCACCCCCCAGCCAAGGTGGTGACCTTGAAGCGACTTGGAGTTCATTACCTCATTTTACGGTTGAAGGGTTAGGCCTGGGTTAAAGGTTAAGGTTTGAGGGTTTGGGTTTAGGGGTTTAGGGTTAAAAGTTCAGGGTTCAGAGTTTAGAGGGTTCGGGCCTAAAGGTTTAGGGTCTAGCTAGGCCACGGCTTATACAGTGTAAGACGCCTAGAAAGTTATCCAAGCAAAGTTCAAGGCGTTTGCTCCATGGGATTTTTGCTGCAGGGTCTTTTGGTGACTATAGTTCGCGATGCGCAGAACAGAAGTCACAATAGCCCTAAACTCCAAACCCAAAGTCATAAACCCTAAACCCACGCCGCTAGATCCTAAACCTTAAACCCCAAACCCTTCAGTCCGACAACCTAAGCCCACACCCTTAAATCCCAAACCCTGAACCTCAGCCAAAGTGCAAAGAGTCCAGGCTGCTTGTGCGCGCGTTTCGCAAACAGCTTCGAAGCTTGGCGCGTCTTGCGCCAGCGACCCCATAGCCACGCTTTTCGGCGGCTGCCCCAGCTCTTTGATTGCCCTGTCTTACGGTTCGGGGTAGAGGGAGGGGGGGTTGAGGTTTGGTGCTGACTGGCGACCCCTCATTATTCGTATTATTCTTATCAGTAACATGAATATTATTATTGCTATTATTATTACTACTACTAGTTTTGTGTGAATTCTGACTTCTTCTTGTTCTAGGGAGAAGGTTTGGTCAAGGAGGGAAAGAGTTGTTGATTGGTATGGAGCCTTGCAGGGATGAAAGCATGCCTGAGGGGTTCGCAGACGGGGGGTTATATCACAAGAGGTAGTTGGAAAGAACATCATTGCAAGGGGACAGCCTAGTGGTGCCGTTACGATTTTGCAAGCCCCTATAGGGAATGTATACCTCTCCCTCCCCTCAACCCGAAATCTCTCTATCGCCCCTGCTTCCATTTCACTTTTCACTTTGCATGTTGTTCTCCATCTGGTTCTCCATTAACCACCCTAACTAGAACCCCTCAACCCTAAATCCTACGGGAGGAGGAATCATGAAGAATCCGTAAGAACCAAGACATCCCGGCCAAGGTGGAATGTCATGTCTTCCATATGAGAGGTCCAGAGCCTGTCTCTTTCAAGAGGCCTGGATGCGTATGATATCGGTCATCTTCTACTTGCTGCTTACCGTGGCATAGCGGGATGAGCCTGAAAGCAATCCCCTTACAAGCTGTAGATGATAGCAAGGATCAGGTAAGGGGGGGAGACATAGCAGTCTCATCGGCTCTTACCGTGTCTTGTTGAGCCGGGGAGCTTTGGTTCTAATTCCTATTACCTATTTCATGAAGAAGGGTACTACTATTGTGGCTACTATCATTTGTATTATTATTCCGATGATCAATATTATACATGGCATTTCTATGAATTTCTTATCTGTGTTCTTATTCGTATTATTTTTATAATGATTCTTATTATCCACAGCATTATGATCCTTATTGTGTGTAAGGAAAGGATCCCTGGCCCTTGACCTCATCAGCTTCAAGTCTTGTACACGTTGAAAGGGCTGTGAACAAGTTGAAGCATGTCATTGCTTGCACAAATAGTCAAGATTAGTACCACACTAATACCAGCATTCATGGTAACAATTACCATGGTATTAATGATAATACCAGTATCCACAGGAATATTGAAGCCTGACTTAAAAAGCCCTCTTCAGCCTTGCACGCAGGGTGCTGATGCCAGTGACAGCGACGATTTACCTGACTCCGATGACGAGGAGGACCTCAGGAAATGTCTTGCCATGAGGGGTTTAAGGGTTTAGGGTTTAGGGGTTTAAGGGTTTTGGCTTTAGGGTTTAAGGGTTTAGGGTTTAGGGTTTAGAGCATGCTTCAGCAACGGACCTTTCTGAATTAGCCTTCTCTGAAGCCCTTATCAATGATACAGACAAAACTTTGTACTATGGGTGTTATTCATTGCTCTGCTTATTATTGCCAGTGCTATTATTATTACTACTATTGTTATTCTTATTGTTCTTCCCGTTCTTATTTTTGTTACTCTTTTGCTTGCAGCACCACTGCCATAACCTCCTCCTCCTCTTCTTCCTGCGCCTGACCCGGTCCATGAGCCTGCAGGACACGCGCGTGATTCTTCCTGGAGACACTGTCCGAGTCATATCGCTGGAGGTCCTTTGAGAACCAGTTTAGGAATGTCTAGGGTTTAGGACCCTTTGGGTAGCAGTTTAGGGATGTTTAGGGTTTAGGGACCTTTGGATAGCACTTCAGGGTTTAGGGTCCTTAGGGTAGCATTTCGTGTCTTTGAGAGAGATTGCCGTGTGCGTCATGTTCAATGTGATTCCTGTGCCCATTTCCAATCCTCTTCTAGCCATTCCCCCTATCGCGGAAATATGATCACTGTCATTCTTGTCACGGTTGTCGTTCTGATTCCTCACGCTGCCACTCTGCAAGTTCTGTGACAGGGCGCTGCCGGGCGACTGGGTCGAGTTCTGAAAGCTCCAGCCCACGCAGGTTCCTGGCTGCAAGCAAAAATTCCAACATGCCCCAAAGCCAAGATTCTTAACCTCATAGAACCTTCAAAGATGACCAAGTAGGGTTTAGGGTTTAGGGGGGTCCGGCTCAGTACTTGTAGCAGTTCTCAGCTTTTTGTAGGATCAAGCACATCTGGTGCAAAGGGCCAGCTGAAATCCCAGCTACCAAAACTCCTAAAGCTTCATGGTCTAATGGGGCCTATTGTCCAGGATCTCAGCGGCAAAGCCCGGATGTAAACTCGAACGCCCAAGCTTTTAACCCAGTACCCTAAGCCCTCAATTTACTGGTTCTAAGTAGGAAATAAGTGAAATAAGGGAATAGCTTTGAATCGGGATTATATAGATAATATTCCTTTATTAACCCCAAAGCAGTAAGTCAGGCCTCAGAATCCAAACCCCTAAATTTTGAACCTTGGCATAATGGTCCCAAAGTCACTCTGGTGATGGTCTCTTGGTCTGCCACCTCCTTATCTCAACATAACACGGTCTAGGGTTTAGGATTTAGTTTTTAAGGTTTAGGGTTCAGGGTTTAGCCCTCAACAATCATAGCAGTTCTACCTTCGTACAGAGCAGAAGCAGCAATTAACAAGAACATCAGCCTGTCTAATTCCTATATGCTGGCAGGTGGCAGCTTTCAGGTCAAGCTGCTCTCTCCACCAATCAGGCTAGCAATCGAGACGTTGTCTCTGGTCCATAGCTTTCTAAGGTCAGGGTTTAGGGTTGTAAGAGGCTCTACATTGATGAGGATCCTGTGGTGGTTTCTCTCAACGGGGGGCCGCTCAGGGCAGCCTGAAACGTATAAGAACAAAATCGAGATGATTCTGGGGCTTGTTCGAAGGAGGATTGGAGTGGAGTCATGTTTTCAAGGATAACGCAAGGAGGACTGCCACCTTATGGTTCTCACGCTCACGCGGCTTGGTCATGTAGATTCTCTTGCTTTTTGACATCCTTTAGCTTCTAGAGTGGCTCGCGCGCATGCATCAGCTGTCGAAACTGGAATTCCACGTAATCCTTGTTGAGTCCTTGGAAAGACTCACTCTCAGCCCTACATGTTATCTTCCAGGTGCTTAGTAGGGAATAACGGAGTATAATCCCTATATAATCCATATGTAGTACGCTATTCCCCTATTCCCTACTCACCCCCAGTAAGTACATGTTATGCTGGGACTCTAAACCCTGAATAGTAGTTTCCACTTTATTTTCCATTATCCTTTAACACCAATATAACCCCTATATAATCCATATATAATCCCTAGTAGTTTCCCTTTTCTTTTCCATTATCCCGATATAACCCCAACATAACCCTGACAGTGGAGGCCAGACGCTTCAGTCCCGACGAGCCTTGGCTGAACCAGTCAGGCCAAGTTGGGGATGCGGGCTTTGCAGGAGAACGATTTGCGCTTGAACTCACTGTGGTTGGCAGGGCATAAGGGTATATATATATATATATTTGTTGTATTATATTCCCCTATTCCCTACTAAGTTCCAGTAAGTCTAGGGTGAAGGGTGATAGAGTGTTAAGTATGCTTTACAGTGGTTACCTTGCCGTTGCACAGGGCATGGAGTAGGAATTCTTCTGAGGCTACTTGGGGCAATATACAGGGAACTACAGGCTCTTGATCTGCACAGTCGAGGCCTGAAACCTGAACCTGTTTACTTCTTGTAAGGTGTCCAACGCAGGCAGGATCCCTGACACTGCTTCGAACATTCAACAAAATCTCTGGTACCCTGACCCTGAACCTAGACCCTCTACACTCAAAAGCCTCTAAACCCTAAGAAGCCCTACACCCTAAACCCTAAGAATCTAGAACCTAAACCATGGTTCCCGAGGTGTTCATTGCGCGTCTCCTAGACCGCACGACTAAGCACCGAACTAGTAATACGATGTGCCTACGTGCTTTGCGAAAGTACATGTCAAATATATCCAGAGAACAAATTCGCCGTATCCACCCAACCTAAACCCTATATCCACCAGGGCCGAACGTCAATTCTTTGAGGCAAGCGGGTGAGAGATGTGTCAGCGTCGGAAAAGAGGACCTCCAGCTCGCGAATGCCGCTCGCTCAGGGGTGTAGGGACAAAAATGTGGGGTTTCAGGTCTAGAGTTCAAGTCTATACAGGGGTTCAAGCTTGCTGTTCAAGTTGCGGAGTTGAGAGTTTAGAATCTAGAGCTTGCAATCCTAACAAGGGACCCCAGGACATGGGAGTTGTAGGGCCTGCCTACTGGCCACTTTGCACCGTAGAGACTGTAGTAGTCTTGCATGGCCTGACAGGTATAATGAGGGAAGGCTGCACCAACCCACGTATCCCCATGAGAAGTAGAGTAGAGCGGTTGAGTTGTTGTAAGTGGGGCAAGATGTGCTCCACTGCAGGGGTCCTTGACAGGAAAGCCATTCCTTTGAAGTGTCGGTAGTTCTCTAAAACGTAAACCCTTAACCCGAAGCTCTAAGGACAGCTCGCCCCAGAGTTGTACTGATAATGCTCCGCTCTCCGCGGCACAGTTTCTATGATACGCCGCGTTGGCTGACTTCACTTTGGATGGTGCTGCTTTAATTATGGCACATCCAATCCTGTTGAGACTCCTGCTGTTGGTGCAGAAAATCTTGCATCAGCCTTAGTACTAGGATCCTACAGACTGTAATGATATTGCTATTGGCAATTATTCGAGCCCCTGTAGCGTGGCATTCTCAGGGTCACGCAGCATTTTCTGCAGCAACAGTAGTGCTGGGTCTCGCGGCCATTTGGACTTGGGATGACCAGCTGGCTGGACAGCAAACGGCTGTCGCTTCAGCGCTGCTGCAGTCCACCAAAAACAGTGCATCCATTTGGGAAGGGGTTTATGTGGGCTTTTCCCGCGAAGCAGTTTTGATATCATTTTGGGATGTTTTGGGGAGGCTCAAGGCTCAATATGTTTGATTGCCAGCAGGATGTGACCCGCGCGGCTGACAGTGCCCCGCCATGAGCCTGAGCACAACATCTGCCGCTCCGCACGCGAGAGTTCCGTTTTCTGATGGCAGATCCTCTGCATGGAACTTTGACAGAAGAGGATGCCCGAAGGGCAAGAAGAAGCATGGGACAGCAGGATGAGCTACGAAGCCGAATTGCAGATGCCCTTGCCCAGTATCCGACCAGTTATCTGTACGACGACGAGCCTGGCTGCCCCAACCTGCGCGTCCAAGGCTGAGTATAGGGTTTGGGCTTAGGATTCCGGGGCTGAATAATTGCGGAGTATACGGGATTATATAGCGGTTATACAGGGCTTACATGGAGAATGGAGAAGCAAATGGAAGATGAAATGGAAGCAGGGTTTATCTGGGGGTCTGTAGGGAACCCCATACATAAACCTTGGGAGACCCAAAGACACAGTTTGCCGGGACCCCAGAATTGTGCAGAACAACGGCTGGTTATTTTGGGGGTCGGTGAGAGTTAGGGGTGGAGATAGCCTCATGTATAAAAGTACATGAAGCCCTTGCGTCGTGAGCCACCCATGAGGCTTTCAAGCGTTTCTGCGCCACCTCCGGGTGACCCTGCAGACGTCGCCTCGGAACGAAAGCCTGAAAGCTTTGACGGGCAAACTTCAAGCAGCAGCAACATCGTCACCTGCCATGGCTGAGCTTTACGAGCTTCTTGGTTTCTAGGTCATTGCTAGGAAGACATGTTGCCCTTTGTAAACACCAGTTTTGATGTGATCTGCAAGTTTAGATACGGTACTTCAACTATGCTCCAGGTTTGCGGCACGACTCGCCTGCTTTGGCAGTTGTAGAGGCTGTGGAAGCCGTCAAGCCAAGCCGGCGGTACTTACAGTGGCAAGCAGCTTCCGAGGCAGCAAGCAAGCCCAATCAAGTAGCTGGGTTGCTGTTGAAGGAACTTAAGCTAAGTTACTATGATAGGGGTATGTAGAGTTTAATTTGGGTTACTATACAAGGGAAGCCCTATCATTTATTACATACCCATATTATGGTACCTTACTTTAAGTTCTTTAGCAGCAACCCAGGTAGAGGCGCATGAGCAGAAAATTCGTGAAGGCCTCTGCAGAAAAGCCCGAGCTCAAGGCCTCCCAGACCCAAGCGAAGAGGAGCTTGCGGAGCAACTGCTGAAGATTGCGCATTCTGGAGCTGACCGCAGTGAGGAGCATAGGGAGAGACTCGGTGGCTGTTAAGGAATTTGAATTAAATTACCATAAGATGTCTATATGTATATAGATAGATAGATAGTAAATAATAGGGTTTCCTTGGTTAAGTAAATCAATTTAAGTCCCTTAACAGCAGCCCAGGAGAGCCTCGAGGCTCTTCCGCGAGCTGAGCACGGATTCGGAGCACTTGAAATGGCAGCGGGTTCGCAGCTTGTGGAAGGACTCTTAGATAATCGTCAGCATCCTTCGCAGGTCTCTTGTAGTCACCAAAGCTCGGAGAGGCATCAAAATCAACACGCTTTGGGGTTAAGACTTGAGGGTTTAGGATTTAGCTGAGTAGTTTTTTGTTTGGGG
>CAJNIZ010003543.1:3680-21031 GCA_905231905.1 Symbiodinium pilosum | reverse complement strand
TTAGGGATTAGGGTTTAGGATTCCCCAACATTGAGATTGTACACTCCCCCCCACACACAAGCATGCAAACCCATGTGGTCCCCATCTTTAAAGGACGGTAGCCTTTGTTGTGCCATCTCTCGGTTTCCGGGCTAGTTTCTGGGAGGGTAGGGCCCCTGCTGATTGAGGATTGTGTGTTCCTGGACCCCAAAAGTATGTGAAACAATGGCCCTTCGGGCTATTCTTAGGAGTTTAGGGCTATTATTTTACATGCTTTTGGGGTTTAGGTTGGGCTGTTCTGAGAAACTTCAATCTGAGGTTTTTGCAGGCGGATTCATGTGCGCCACAGTCTAAACTCCTAGACTCAGCCCTATAGTAGGCTCCTACATACTCCCCTATATCCCTCTTAAGGCGTGTAGAAGGTTTAGATTGCAGCTCATGTGCGACATTCAAGAATTGTGTTAGGGGATCGGCTTTACTCACTTTTGCTTTGTAGGGAATGGGGTAGTAGGCTGTAGGGTTTGCGGACTAGCATGCAGGATTCTACAGGTGCAACTACAGGGTTTAAGAACTAAACACCATGCAGTTTAAGGGGCCTGCAAGGTTAAAGGAGGTTCGCTAGTTGTTGATTCTGTCGAGAGGGCAGTACTTGGACCCTAAACCCTAAACCTTAAACCCTAAACCAACAACCAACTTGGAGAAGGCTGTTTCATCTTGGGGGTTATATAGGGAATTATATAGGGGACTACTATAGGGGTTATTATGGGGGATACTAGGAGTTTAGACTATAGCACATCTGGCAGCCTAGCAATATTGAACCATTCGTGGAACTCAACAGGCTCTTCAGTATCAACCCTTTCGGCTTGACGGTTTTCCAAACCGTTCGATCACAGTTTCGAGTCAACATGAGCAGCGACAGAGATGATGATCTGCAAGGGGGCAGCATCCGTAAGTGTCTCCCCAAAGCCTGCACCCTATCGCCTATGTATAGCTTGAACCTAATGCAGTGAACCGTAATCTCGAAACCACACTTGTGTACAGATTTTGTGGCGCTATGCGCTATGCGAAGCCGGGGTCAAAGACCTGAAGCACAAGATTCAAGATTAAGGGGTTGCGGTTTACGGTTTACTGCTCGGTTTTCGGGGCTTAGGGTTTAGGGTTGAGGAGTCAGGGTCTAGGGCTTAGTTCTTAATGGGAGAGAGCAGTCAATGGCACCAGAGTCTAAGGTCATCGTAACTTTTGTTAAGTCTTACAACCCTACGGCTTTCACAGATGCCAGGAGCTGGGGGCTTGAGAAAGAGATTCGCCTTGGACCCATACATACGCTAAAACAGGGCTCAGGAACTTAGTATATAGATAGGTTCTAACTGGTAGTTTCCATAAATTGCGGGACTCCAATATAGACCCCAATATACCATAATCCTTATTGTGATTCCAACATAGACCCAAATATACTATAATCCTTATTATGAGGATCCCCAACAAGGAGCCCCTAGTTCTATAGGAAACCCTTAGCTGGGGCAATAAGTCATGCCAAGCCGATTCCGGAGGCCCAAGTCCCTAAGCGCACGTCTGCGGTGTGAATGTTAGGGTTTAGGGTTTAGGGTTTAGGGCTTCATGAATGGTCTCAGGTGCACTTTCCTAAACCCTAAACCCTAAACTCTTTCCCCTGTGTATGCTGGAATCCTTCTGCTTTCAGCTCGAAACCCTAGACCCGATCCCGGAGCCCTAACCACTAAACCTTGGATCCTAAATCCTAAATCCAAAGCAGTAAGTCTTAAGCCTCAAACCCTAAATCTTAAACCATACACCCCTAAACCCTAAACTCTAAACCCTAGATAGTAGCTTCGATTTTCATTTCCATTATTCCTAAACAATCCCCTTATGTTCCCTAAAGAACCCTTACATACCACCCCATCATAAACCTTGGTTTTCATTTCTATTCTAAGCCTGAGTTCCTAAACCCTAAACCCTAAACCGCGCCTCCGTCAGGCCTGAAATTCATTCAGGAATGGCGCATGCTGCAGGATGGTCATCAGTTGGGGCAGCTGGGCTTAGGCTTTTGGGTTTAGGAGCTCAAGGTTCAGGAGTTCAGTGTTGAGGCGTTTACCTGGACCCCAAAAGTATGTTAAATAATGGCCCTTAGCACTATTCTTAAGGGTTTAGGGCTATTGTTTTACATACTTTTGGGGTTTAGGTAGTGGTTTAGGAATTAAGCAGATTTAGGGGGTTTCAGTGTAGGGGTTTAGGGTTTAGGGATGTAGCGGTGTTGGGGTTAGGGGCTTGCTATAGGGGCCGAAGTAGTGACCAAGATTGTGGCTATCGATTGCTTTTATCCTTTTGTTCCAGGGTGCCCTATACCATAAACTACCCTAAACCCTAAATTACCCTAAAATCCTAAACCCTAAATGACCCTAAACCCTAAACCTTACCCTAACTATCTTAAACCCTCAATCCCAAAACCCTAAACCTTCAACTACCCTAAAGCCAAGACCCCAAACTACCCTAAACCCTGATGTGGTTTAAGGAGATTGAACCAAAACCTTTTTTTGGGTGAGGGTCCAAGGATGCTGGTATCTTGGAGTCTATACTGGGTTTAGGGTTTAGGGCTTAGGTATAGGGTTTATAAAGGGTTTAGGGTTTAGGTATAGGGTTTAGGGCTTAGGGTTTAGGGTTTAGGGTTTGGGCCGTGAAGTTCACACGCATCAGCATTTCGGGCTCAGGGGCTAATGGAGAGGCTTTAGGGTTCGGGGTCAGACCTAAACCCTCAACGCTACACTCCCGGGAACTAACATGCAAGCCCAAAAAGGGCCCTACAAAGACTACAGTCCTTCTAAAAATGGATTATATGGGTTTCCATGTTAGTTTGGGGGAGTGTTACCCTAAACGGATTGGTTCGTGAAGGGGCTGTAGAGGAGCCTCTAGGGTTTAGGTTACTGCCCCCTCCCAGTAACAGTCTAAATCAGGGGTCCGAGTAAGGGCTATATGAGCTACAGTCTAAATTCCTTCAAGGGGATTATATAGGGGGTTATATAGGGGGCTATTATAGGGCTTATTAAGGGGGATACTAGGAGTTTAGACTACAGCTCATATATATATATATATATCCGTATTATCCAACTGTTACTGAGGGGGGGCAGTACCCAAGGTTTCGGGTTCTGGCGGTACGACCTTAGGGGTATAACCATTGGACGCTTAATCTTGCCAAGCGGGTCTGTGTAGTTCTTCTACGCCTAAACGACTAGTATGTTGTTTAGGGATGCGATGGTACCCGTATAGACTAAGATCATATCCTCCTTCTGGGGTATAGTATTTTAGCTAAGGGATACGGGTTCTTCTCAAAAATATGGCCACCTTTTGGTTATAAGTTATGGCACCTTCTATTTAAAGGAAGCAAAAGAGGACCCGAGTTATTGAAATTACACATATACTCTTATCAGGTTCAACAACCAAAACAACGCCACTCTTTGGCCTGATCGTGGGCAATATCATACAGGAACCCCATGGACGTGGCCCCTGCAACGTTGTGGCATGGACCCCAAAACTGGATCAATGTTACGGATCTTTGTTTTAAAAAAATGGGGGGGGGGGAGGTGGCATGGGATTTCTTATGATTTCCTATAGCTATGTAAGAAAGGACCGTTTTTCTTCCTTGGGTAATGTGGGGCAAACACGAAACATCCGTATCATAGGGGCTCCCAGTGCATCCCAAGTTCATGCTAAACCCTAAACCCCTAAACCCCTAAACCCCTAAACCCTAAACCCTAAGCAGTGGGGACTTCAAAAAGCCGAGTGGACAGCGCCGGCTTCCTGGGGCCAAGGCATAGCTTCACAAGTTTCGAAAAACAAAGTTATCTCCTAAATGAGCTATAGCCTAAACTCCTAGTATCCCCCTTAATAACCCTAGGGTTGACGGTTTAGGGTTTAGGGTTAGTGTAAACTCCTAGTATCCCCCTTATAATAACCCCTATAGTAGTCCCTTACATAATCCCCTATATATCCCCCTTCAAGGAGTTTAGATTATGGCAGAAATGAGCTACGGTCAATATTCGCCTTATTAAGAGGCCCTTAACGTGGACAGTCCCTCTTGTAGTTTAGTATCGTCCCAAATAGAGTCCCTAATAAGGAAGCCATGTCCATTAAATTGGGGAAGAAATATTGGCTGTAGCTCATGTACCCTCCAAACACTACAATCTTCACGATAAGGACCCTGAACCCTAGACCCTAGGAATCCCCCCAGTTGGGGACAAAGATAAGCATGACTGCCCGGCCCCTATACCTTTCGCCTATGCCAGTACTGTAGGAGTTTTAATGGATGGATTATACTAGGGATCTTAATATTAAGGCCCTGAAAGGGAGGGGGTCCATTAATCATGAGTCTACATGACTGTACGGGATGCATCCCAAGACAGGGGTTCTAGATTCCTTGTATAGGTATCATAAAAAGTCCCTCTTATGTAGATAGAATATGAGGTACATGGGGATCTTATCATAATATACCCAAAGCCGCATTCTATCTACTTAAGGTAGACTATAGGCTACCTGAAGTAGAGCTCAACATGATTTGGGCTTTGTTTTGTGGCCCAGACAGGTAGTGTGGGGACTTGTAGCCAGAGGTGGCTTGCTGGCTAGACCTTAGACACTAAACCCTCAACCCTTAACCCCAAGCCCCTAAAGCCTAAACCCCAAAGGTTTCAAAGGCAGCCTCTCTGATCAAACCTTTTCAAGAATTACAGAGAGCCCAGGAATAATGGTGATTCTATTTAGGGTGTAGGGTTTAGGGTTTCTATTCTTATTACAGGGTGTTGAGGGTTTAGGGTCCCATGCTTCAAGACAAAGATTGTGATTGGATCCCTAGATCCTAAACCCTAAAACCTAAATCCCTGAACCCTGATTAGACCCGAAAGCCCATCCTTCAATTTCTATTGCCCTAAGTCTTATAGACCCCCACTGTCAATCTGAGGTCCGGGGACTGTATCAGCGAGCATACGCTTTGGATTGAAGGCAAGCTGGCTGACCTGTTTACAAAGCAGGGGTTTGGTTTTTTGGTTTGGGGTTTAGGATTTTGATGTTTGATAGGCATCGATGTTCTTGCCATGTCTGATGCCAGTCTACCAGATTTACCAGGCAATTTGTGATTTAGGGTTTAGGGGTAAGGGGTTAGCCTTCTGCTGCTATTGTGACCACTACTACTGCTACTGCTACTGTGACCGGCCACACAGGGCCCAGGATAAAACAATGCCCCCAGCACAAGGCCATTGTTCAATACATTTGGATCCAGGTACACTCCCTAATCCTCAAGGGCCCCCCATCTCTTCTCATTCTTATTTTTCAACCCAAATAAAGCCCCAAGCCTCCAACCTTAATCCCTAAGCCCTGAAACCTGCACCGAAAACCCTATAGGCCCTAAACACGAAGCCCTAAACCCTAAAACCGACACCCAAAACCTTAGTTTCTTACTTAGCCAATAGAAAAACTTTTTGCGGGATACAATAACCTCCTTGGGACTTAGCTTGGACCTTAGACCCTTAACCCTTTGGGATTCTCTTATATTCCTATTATAGGTACCTAAGGGTTAACCCTTAGTAGGGGTCCTAAGTGCCATGTAATAACGTCGTCCCCACCTTGAACCTTAGACCGCCACTTCTCTCAGGAAGCGTGGTAGCAGAATTGCTTAGCACTACCTGGACCCCAAAGGTATGTAACATAATGGCCCTTAGGGTTATTCTTAGGGGTTTAGGGCTATTATTTTACATACTTTTGGGGTTTAGATACCCTTATTTCAAGGGCCAGGTCTCTAAACCCTAAACCCTAAGCCCTAAACCCTAAACCCTAAACCCTAAACCAAGGATGCCTTACGCATCCCGGTCCAAGTCCCCAGGTCTTTCCCTCCAGAACTCGGGGATTAGAGTGTTTCATTTGTGCATGTGTGGTTTAGGGTTTAGGGTTTAGGGGGTCCAAGGACCCAGATAATAGGGCTTTAGGGCCCAAATACAATAATATTAATGGTATTTGGGCCCTAACACCATATTATTTGGGTCCTCGGACCCTTAGGTATAGGACGCCTCATGCGAAAACGCTGCCCCCTCTACAGACAACGAAGCGCTTTAAGCTTATTGGACTTCCTTTTTGGGTTTCTATAACAAAGTTCGATGTTTTAAGCCCTGGTTATTGGGGACGAGACCCTAAACCCTAAACCCTAAACCCTAACCCGAACCTAGGCTGGACTCGACATGGGAAGATGGAGGCCGTGTCGGATGGGTGGTTGCAGGCGATGAGCCCAAAGGACCAGACGGCTTGGGATTTTGGGGTTTTAGGGTTCAGGGATTCGGAATTGGGATGTAGGGTTTTGGATCTAGGGCGTAGTGTAGGATTTAGGGTTTGGGTTGTAGGGCTTGGGGCTTAGTTTAGGGTTTAGGGTTCCAAGGGGTGTCTCGAAATTGGGGGGGGGTAGCCTTGCGCCCTTCTGAAGGTTTACAGGGATGCAAGGGATATTTTCTGTTTGTATGACATAGCGTTACCCTTGGGTAACCTGCAGGGGGTATAGTGATGTGTAGGGTTTGGGGCGGGATTCTTCAAAGAGGTGTACCCTCGCGTCCCTCTGAAGGGTTGTGTTGCTGTATGCGATTTAGGGGGAGTTTCCTGACCCTACGGGCGGACATGGTGCTTAGGCTGTGGTGGTTTCGGGCTTTCAGCCTTTTCCAGTGAGTTCATGTGAGCGTTTTGAAGCAACGGGTCACCCTTCGAACCTGATTGCAGTGTCCCCCACAAGAGCTTACGGCTTGCGCTTACCACAAACAACATTTTTCATCACACCGTACACCCCAAACAAAACCAAGCCCCCAAACCAAAGCCCTTAACTCCAAAACCAAAGCCCTTAACCACAAACCAAACCCTGACACCAAAGCCCTAAGCTCCAAGCCCGCAAACCAAAGCCTTAAACCCAAAACCCCACAACAAGGTCCTAGACCCCAAACCCGACCCTATAAACCCTAAAACCCAAAATCCCAAAACTCAAAACCTTAAACCCCTAAATCCAACTCCCCCAGCTTATTGTGCCAGGAGCTCTTCGGTGTGATGCCTTTTGGAATGCAAGCATGCCTGGACTAGGATTTAGGGTTCAGGATTTAGGGGATTCCCTGGGGCTTAAGGCTTAGGATTGCACCCATTTGAGTAGTATTTTACCCATTATAGAGTAAGATTCTATCCTCCTTTTGGGTATAGTATTTTAAATGAGGAATATTATCTTACTAGGTTCACACTACTCATTTGAGCTATGGTCTAAAGTAATTAAAGGAGGCTTTATCGGAGATTGTATAGGGGACTACTATAGGGGCTATGAAGGGGGATACTAGCAGTTTAGATTATAGCTCAGTTCAGGAACCCTTATTCAGGTCAAGTCCCCGATGTATGGACTGGAAGGATTAGGATTTAGGGTTTTGCATTTATAGGGGTGTAGGATTTAGGGCGTAGGGTTCCAGAGTCCTACCTGGACTTTCTTACGCATGTAGTCTCCTTTTGGGTTTGTTAAGCCTTGAACCCTCAAACCTAAGTTTGCTACCCTAAACCCTAAGCCCCAAATCCTTTTGCGTCTAAGACTCTGGTCCCAGAAAGATGCTACATTGCCGATTTAGGGATTAAGGTTTAGGGGTTAGGTAGGCTTTAAGATTTAGGCTGAAGGGTGTTGCCCGGGAGGGGATTATAAGCTTTCGATTTGGTGGGCTGAAAGAGCATTGTTCTGAATCAGAACTTCACACCCTAAACCCAACATGTGAGAAACTGCCAAACATGATGCAGCTACAGCAAGAGTAAAGGGTGTCAAATGCTCCGCCGACACTGTAGGCCACAATTCCCCTAGCTCATGTGGATGCGCAAAAACGGCCCTGCAAAGATTACTCTTTTCGGAGCGGAGCTATACGGGCTTCCATGTTTGCTTGGGGAAGATAATTCCTCAGCAACAGTATGTGGAAGATGAAGCAGGATATCTACTGGTATTTAGTACAGAATAGGCAACATATAATATGGGGCTTACTTAGGGACTATAGTCCCTCATTCCCTAACCACCAGTTAAGGTACTTCAAGGTTGCTGAGTTTCGAAAATACCATATCCGGCCCCTTCCCTCGATTTGGCGAGTTGCGGCGAGGGAGTAGGGATTAGGCTGAAGTGACTCAGGGTGTCGGACTTAGGTGTAGGTTCGAGGATTAAGGATTCGAGGCTTAGAGCGTCCCAGGAATTGCGAGAACCTAAACCCGAAGCACTGAGCCCCATACCCTAAACCCCTAAACCCTGCGTCATCCAAGGCAAGCCTACCCAAACTCTCTCGTGGACATCGCTGCTGGGGAGCATTTTGTGATTGTCTCTAAGTACGGGAACCCAAAAGGCTTAGGGTCGATGTTAGCTTTAGGGTTTCCAGGTAGGATCCAAGAGACGGTATAACTTATGATATTAGATAGCATGCCGTACACCCTAATTAAGCCCTAAAGCGCCCGTGGAATCAGGTCATTTTGCTCCACAAACTATTGAAACACATCTCTTACCCAAAGTAGGTACTACTCATGAACATCAGGGCCCAAAGTAGGGCTTTAAAGAGGGTCTGTAAAGAAAATCTTCTCGCACCGAAAGCAGGTAATTTCTTAGGTGGACCCCCCACAAAGTAATAGTGACTATAAGGAATAGTAAGGATTATATTAGGGTCCTCGTATATTCCTATTATACCACTATTACAGGGTGGGGGGTCCTCCTAAGTAATTTTTATGGACTTCAGGGCCCAAGGTAGGGTCGGCTTATTGGCTCAGATCCCCACGAGCATATTACGCTGTTTAGGGTCTAGGGTTTAGAGTTAGGGTTTAGGGTTTAGGGTTTAGGGTTAGGGTTTAGGGTTAGGGTTTAGGGGCAAGCATCCAACGACGCCAACTTTACGCGGAAGAAGTCTGAGGAGCTAAGGAAACCCTAAACCCATATGAGCTATGGACTAAATTTAGGTTGGGGGGACCTATAGGAGGAATAGATAGGGTTTTAGGGGGGACCTATGAAGGGATATACTACAAATCTAGTCCAGGGCTCACATGAGCTATAGTCTTATTTCCTCAAAGGGGGTTACATAGGGGATTATATTGGAGAGTGTTGATTATAGGGCTTATTAAGTGGGATATTAGCAGTTTAGACTATGGCTCATAGATCGGCTTCAGATAGTACAAGGTCCTCAAGGTAGTGGCGCTCAAGCAGGGATCAAGGGGGAGATGCCAGGTATATTCGGGAGCACTGGGGCTTTCTGCGTTACCTACCCCCTTTTGAATCTAAACCCTACAGTAAACTCTAAACCCCTAACCCCTTAACCCCTAAACCTTGGGTACTGCCCCCACTCAGTAAAGTAACAGTTGGAGAATAAATATAATATGGCTATATAGCCCTTAATGGGAGCCCTAATATAGACTGTTACTGGGTGGGGGCAGTACCCAACCTAAACCCTAAACCCCTAACCCCTTAAACCCCTAACCCCCTAAACCCCTAAACCCTAAACCGTTTAGGATCTTGTAAAGAGGAGGATGGCTAGGATGCTTACGAGGACACCCCCTCAAACCCCAGAAACTCCTCGAACTCCTCCTTGGCATCCCACGAGCTCCCAAAACCTAACCCCCCTTTAGGGTTTAGGGTTTAGGGGTTAAGGGTTTAGGGTTTAGGGTTTACCTGGACCCCAAAAGTATGTAAGATAATGGCCCTCAGGGCTATTCTTATAGGGGTTTGGGGCTATCATTTTACATACTTTTGGGGTTTAGGTAGGGTTTAGGGGTTAGGTTTCAGGGTTTGGGGTTTAGGGGTTAGGCTTTCGGCTTTGGGGCTTAGGTGTTAGGGGTTAGGGTTTAGGGTCTAGCAGATGATGGACAGCCAATAATGCCGGGGCCGGATCATCCCCACCCATCTGACATGACACCCCCAGGAAGCCCTCTGCGAGAAGAACAAAATTCAAAGGGCTCAAGAGGTGGGATGAAGGAAGATGAGATATAGGAAATAAGCCCCAATATAATATAGTAGAGTATATACTAAGGATCCTTGAAACCACCTACCTTCATCCCACCTTTTGAGGCCCCTGAAAAATTCTAATGGACCAACGGCTTTGCTTCAAAAGGCGCGACCTAACCCTAAATGCGGCTTCGAGGGACAGCTACAATATTAGTTCTACCCAACTCGTCCAATGTAGCTTCTTCTTCTTCTGCAACAGTTGGATAATAGTATAATCTAGTAAATAAATATATATATGTATACACATATAGCCCTCAATATGAGCCCTACCATAAGCTGTTGCAGGGCGGGGGCACTACCCAAAGTATATCTTCCCTCACCGAGGAGCCGTAGAACATCTACTCAGGCACTTGAGCGTCGGTAGACCCTACAACTTCTGCAAGAGACCCAGAACCCTAAACCCTAAACCCTAAATTCCCTTCCCAGCTCTGTAGACTGTTTGGGCTGTCCGTCTGATCTCGGGTCTAGGATAATTAGGGGTTACCTGGACCCCAAAATTAGGTAAAAGAATGGCCCTTAGGGCTATTCTTAGGGGTTTAGGGCTATCATTCTACATACGTTTGGGGTTCAGGGGTTAGGGGTTCGGGTTTAGGGGTTAGGGTTTTGGGATCAGAGCCGAGGGCCTAGCCCTGTTTGTGGGTGTTTGAGCTCCATAGAAGGTTCCGGGGTCTAGCCAGGTCCCTAATATCTATGCTACCCTAGCCCCTAAACCCTCACCCCCTCTCCTTGATTGCTAAGAACATGCGCAGGCTCCCCTTGTGAACTGTACGAAACAGGCTGCTCAGAATTTCATTGCGTTTAGGGCTGAGGGTTTAGGGTCAGGAGTGTCCCACAATTTGAGATCATTTTGGGGCTAATTCCATGGTACTGCGTGCACCCAGACCCCGGATGTGCAGGGATTTAGGGGTTGGGATTTAGGGCCCTAAATCCCTACATGACCCCAAATCCTTAGACCCTAGATCCCTAAACCCTAAACCCAGGCTACAAAAGGGCGAGCAGTCGAGGAGGACGTAGCCGCAGGCAGGGAGACCCGAACAAGCCTTCAAGCAGCGCTGAAAGGCCTGCAGCTGGGAGCAGCCACGCCTGTGGCACGTTGCGGCCAATGGAAAATAATATGGGAAAAGAAAATGGAAACCCTAGGTCCGTTAAAGGGATATTTTGGGCAATATTGGGGTTGTATTAGGAAGCTGGGGAGAGCACGCTGCGAAGGTGCTGGCACAGCTGATGTCCGGAAAGCGTTTTCAGACAGCCGCAACTGCAATTGTGAGCTGCACGACTGAGAAGCAAGCTTCAAAAGGCGCAGGTACAGCAGCCTTTCCTTCGGTACCTTGTTTACCGCGACATCCAGCAATACTTCCCCCAATTGCCGGACTGGTTCTACGTCGGTAACGAAGCGCAGCATGTGCTGAAGGAAGCCACGGCAGTCTGCAAGCCCAAAACTAGCCACAAGCAGAGGCTGCAGCACCTGAAAGCGCATCTGCGCAAGACCCTGCCAAACAAGCCGGTGGCGTTCGTGTCGCGGTGTGGATGGCAGCACCACCACAAAGAACATGCATGTTGCGAACCACGTACTTGGCCTAAATCCTCCAGCCCTAAACCCCCGAAGTATGTAAAATAATAGCCCCAAACCCCTAAGAATAGTCCGAAGGGCCATTATTTTACATAATTTTGGGGTCCAGGTAAACCCTAGGTAATATTTACAGACTATAGGGCCCAATGTAGGTAGTATTTGTATACTTGGATCCCTAAGGTAAACCCTAAAGCGCAAGAAGGCCTCTGGTCCTTGGATGCCCAAGGTCCTGTACGCAAGGTTCTTCGTGGAGACGTCGCTCGGCAAGACTTGCACATCTCCCAACGCCTGCCTTGCACTTAAGGGTTCAGGGCTTAGGGTTTAAGATTTAAGGGCTGGTTGTTTATGGTTTAGGGTTTAGACATTCCAGAGCGGTTCCCAAATCAAAAGCCCTCAAAACTTGCGCGCCTGATCTCTGTAGAGCCCTTATCCTGTCATCATGACTCCCAACCCTTAAGCCTCGAGTCCCAAACCCTAAAAGTTACACTAAGCCTTGAGCCGTGAACCTTCATGAATCACTCGGCCGTTCATACAGGGCCCTCAACATTTACAGGCTTAATCTCCACTTCAACGAGGGCATGCCGATCAGTGACCTCGCCTTAGACAATCTGGTGGATGATGAAAACAGCACCCTGGCTAGCAGGGGTTAAGGATTTAGGGTTAGGGGCTTAGGGTTTAGGGTTTAGGGTTTAGGGTTTAGGGTAGGGGCTTAGGCCTGCGGGTTTAGAATTGAAGGTTGAGGATTTCGGGTTTAGGGCTTTGGCCTCTTGTTTTAAGCGTAAGAGTTTTTTCTAGAGCTTGGGGTCAAGGCTTTGGGGTTGTTTGGCAAAGAGATGGCATGCTACAAGGTCAGGCTCCCTTTCCCTTCTTGGGTTACAGCAGCGTCAAGGTGCGGAGTTTAAGTTATGTAGGGCCCTGAAAATCGCCTTAGGCTAGTTACTGTTGTCCTACGAGGGGTCTTCTTAGGCGCTTCATGTTCTTATCCGCTACGGCACTCTATCCTTAATCCTAGCTGCGCCGCCGAAAGCCTACATCCTGAACCCTCAATGTTAAACCACGAGACAAGTAAGAGACAAGAACCACACAGCGCACGACCAACTAACGCAAACTAACCCCAACCCTGAAGAACCCTGAGGGCAGGACCTGGTCCTGTTGAGCTTTTTGCTGCTTGAGCACTCTTGTGCCTTCGGTTGTACTCGCCTGACGGCACAGCAGTTCAGGGATTTACACTGGTTCTACTCTCCCGTTCTTTACGGGGAAACGTAAAAAGGAAGCTTGAGAGCGTTCTTCAAAATCTCCCACCACTTGTCAGCACACAAAGGCTTAGTCAAGATATCCGCAAGTTGAGTGGTGGTGGGTATCCAATGGAGAGGAATTTCCCCATTACGACGCTCCCAGCTCAGACTCTGTCTCAGAGCCGCGAGATCTATAGCCAAGCGCCTATCGCTCGGCACACGCGGGATGCCTTCCTTCAAAAGGTGCTCGGACAGGGACTTACAGTCCGACAGGCACCGCAGATGCTGACCTTGAAGGTCTTCAACCTTCAGGAGCTTGCCTTGCAGTAAAGAACAGAAGAAGGAACGAACATACTGCCCGGTTTCTACTCCCTCAGTACAGGCCATCGTCTCAGCAGCGAAGGTCGAGCGGCAAACCCGTTTCACTGAAGAAGAGCGCCACTCAAGGACGCTGGCGTGTCCTTCCTCCCCAAAGGTGCACTTCCTGTCAGCCAGCGCGATCAGCACTCCAAACTGGCTCGCCACCTTCGAAGCCGCACGCTTTGCCTTGCGCTCCTTGTTGCGGAAGGGGTCGTTCTCGATCAAGCCATCGAGCTCGTCCTCGTCGTAAAGCGCAAAACCATCACCCTGGTCTTGACAAGGCCGGGTATTGGCCTATGCGGCGTCGTGGTAGGCCAAGATTTCGAAGTCCTCGAGGTCGATGGGTTTGAGTCTCAGGCACTCGCTGCGGTGTGTCTGGGCCTTCTTCACCAGGGAGTTGGTGAACTTCAGGTCCTCAACCAACGGCTGGCGCTGAAGCTGCTGGGCCATCGATACCCCTGCTTGGAGGTCAGGTCGAGTCTGGGAAGCCAACCAAGAAAGCGCCCCAATTGCGCTCATGTTGTCGATGGTCTGCTCCCGCGTGGCCGGGTCGAGGTCGTGCTGGTCCTTGTGGATGTCCACGGTGAACAATCTTCCGGAGGCGTAGAGCTCCTGATCAATGGTCACCTCGTCGGCACTGATCGCCATCTGGACCAGGTACTCGAAGAGGTTGTCAAGCCACTCATCCACGGGAAGAACGGCACTCAGGGCATCCTTAAGGGCAGACCTTGGTCCAGCCGCCAGGAGGTCGACTCCACATCTCCAGCGCTGGCTATCCAGGGGTCATCTCCTCCTTGTCTGCTGGCGACAACCTGCAGGATGGAAAGCACAGCCAAGTGGCTGATATAGTAGGTGCGTCTGTAGCCAGGTAGGGGGCATCGGGGTCGCGATGCCCCCCCACCACTAATCGCGCCTTAGCGCGCCACGGTATGGCCGCATCCACCTTTCTCCTCGCGTAATTTTTATCTTTATACGCGAAGCGAGATGTCAAAATCCGATCTCCAGGGATTGAAGCTCGAATCTTGTCGCTCTCAGCCAGTGTCAGAGGAGTGAGGGCGGAGTGGTCGTAGTGGTCCTGAACCTGCTTTTGCTCGGCCCGCTTGAACTCTCCATGAAGTTCCGGAGGTATGCAATGCCAAGGCAACTCCTTCTCTCGCTGCTTTTCGCGAGACCTCTCAGTAAGGCATCTCTTGAGCATCATGGCGGTCTGCAGGTGCTCTCCGGGCCCTTTTCGGCGAACACGCTTAGGAACAGGAGGAGGTGGGAGGTCTACTCGATCAGCTTCCCGTTGATGCCCACGCTCTTTGCCCTCGTCCGCTTCAGGCGCCTCGGGCTCGAGGTCGGTGAAGTCGAACTCGTACTCCATGTCCTCCTCGTTGCCGTCCTCGTCCTCGTCGCCATTGGTGTAGGCCTCCGGGTCGTCTGGTTCCATGCCGAGGAGCTTCTCCAGGTCGGCGCGGGCGATCCTGTTGTTGAAAGAGTCATTGATTTCCTCACTCGAAGCGCTTCTCAAATGCTCAGGAGCAACCAAGTGACATCTCCCGCCAAAACTGACCCAGAAATTTCCACCTTCTTCGCCCAAGACAACTCCTGGGCCTCTCCAGCGGCCATTCTTGGTCCCTCGCTTCTCGATCCTATGACAAAGCCGCCGCGGTGAACTCGGGCACGCCGGATCAAGGCGCGCCTGAACTTGCTATCCTGGCGCGTCTGGAAAAACGCCACTCGGGCGGCGGTGCGCAGCGCGACCTCACGCTGTCTTTGTCGGTCGCTGGAAAGGATTTCCATGAAGAGCTCGTCGTCGTGGCCCCCTTCCAACTCTTCTGGATACCTTGGCTCGCGTCCGAACACCGCCATCGAAGGACTGAAGCCATGTTTGCGTCGTAACTCATTTTTTGCAGCACATGTGGAGACCACGGCCAAATCTATGTCGGCTTCTGTCACCGACTGCTCATCCACAACTTTCTGCAACATCTCTTGATACCAGCGCCCGTGTCTCTCCACGTTCCCCACTTGCCAGTGGGCTTGCCCCGCAGCAGCTCTGAGCTTGGAGCCGCAGAACTCAGCATACCGGCTCAGTCCGGCTTGCAATCCTGTCTCGAGGTCTGCAAAGATAGTTTTGGGAGGGCCGAAAACACGTCCCCAAAGGTCCACAAAGCCGGCCTCGAAGTCTGCGCTGCTGTGTCCCTGGATTCGCTTCACCAAGTGGAAAGTGGTGGAGTGGTCTATGACTGACAGAAGTTCGTGGCGTACACGCTGACTGTCAAACACATGCACCACATCCAGGCTGACCATCTGATTGAAATCCAGCAAGGACGGCAGAGTAGCAGGCTTTGGTGCAGCCGGTCTTTTGCATCTAGCACAAGTCTGACATTTCAGGGACTTCGATGCTTTGAGGACGGCCTGGTCAGCTCCAGCATATCTGAGGTGCCGGGTGAGGTCGCGGTTCTCGGGGTGGCCTAAATTTTGGTGAAGCCGGGCTAGTGCAGCACCAACATGTTGAGGAACTTCTGGATCAAAGCTAATGGCACTAGCTCCGCGAGGATCAGAAGCAGGAGCGGCAGCTTCTGGAGGAACAACGTCTTGCACAAACGCTTCTTGGTCGACTGCGCTACGCTGACCCTCCTCTGCCGGTCTCAAAGTGATCTCGCTCCCTGTCTGGCCCTGCTCAAAAGTCACGCGATAGCTTGAAAACTCCTCCTTGAAAGCATTGGCATCCCAGCTTACATCTTGTAGGTCACCATCTAGAACTGCAACGCCACCCCTGCTTAACTGCTGGTGCAACACGCTCCTGGCCTTGTCGATGAAGTTGAAGTCGGCGTCCGTGGTGTGCAGCCACAGAACCTGAGGTGCGAGGGAGTTGGTGAGGTTTGTCGCAAGCTCTACACCGCCCTCCTCAAAGAACCGAGCATGTTCAATAGGTTCGACTACATCTCGACCCCAATCAGCCACCCTGCTAGTCATGGACATCCCACCGATCTCGAGGATTGCCGGGCCATCTTCCAAGGGCTTACTGAAAAACTCTCCGAAATATGAGGAAGCCGTACTCATTGACAACGTCAACATGGCGCTAGCTTGCAAAGCTTGCTTCCAAAGCTTCTTGCGGATGCTCTTTTTGGGGCGAACAGTCGCCTCACGGTCTGCGGGGGCAATGTCCATACGCCCCTTCAGCTCTGGCCTCCCCACTGGAAAACCAAATGACCTCAAAAGGTCCCTCTTATCTCGGCTTAGGGCGTCACGTCCTCTAGGCGTGTAGGCGGTGATGGCGAAACGGTCTCCGGACCAGTCCTCGACAAAGTGGCGAAGGTGCCCGGGAAACAAGGTAGGGGTATGCAAAGCACTATACCAACCACCATTGACCAAATCACCATTGGGGAGCTCAAGGACATAGGGATCTTTAGGGGCAGCAGCTTGACCATGTAGCACGGGTTGCGGGCCATCCTCAACCCACAACCGGCCACCTTGGAAATCTCCAAAGGACATAGTGCAGTTGTCAGCCAGCTCCTCGGCGAGGATTTCACCGAAGGCCACGGGGACAAGGCGAAGCCGAGAGCCGGATGCAGCGGCAGCGGGCAAGATGGAGCAGGACTTGCCCGAGGAGGTGGTGACGGAGATCCAAGCGCTTCAGGCGAGGCTCGCGGGGCTCATGGACAGGTACAATGTGGGCAGCGGGCCGAAGACGGAGAAGAAGTGACTGCTGGAGACATCTTCTATGACTGCTTTGAGGGTGATGGTGAGGAGACATTGGGGATGGCACAAATCGAGGCTCGGGCCAGGGAGCTGCGAAAGGCCAAAAACTTCTCACTCGGCATGTGTGAAGATCTGCTGCGCCAGTTCTGTCCTCTTGGAGCCGGAAAGTCATGTCGCCATGCCCATCTCAAGGAGGATGCGAGGGTGACTGCGGGCGCCTACGCCCATGGAGGCTTCTACGGCGTGGTTGGCATAACGTATAAGTACCCCGAAACTATAAGGTACCTCAATGCCTTCCTCAAGAGCTATGGGTTCAAGGGCAGCTGGACTGCGCTCTCCATTGGATGGAATGGTGCTGCTTCTCTTCATCGTGACCCCCACAATGCTCGAGATCGCAACCTTGGAGGAGTCACCGGCATCTGCTCTGGAATCAGCCACGATGTCGTAGTCCCGGACGGGCTCGCTTTGAGGGGATGTACCCAGAGATTCCAAAAGCCCT
>CAJNIZ010003542.1:4954-15674 GCA_905231905.1 Symbiodinium pilosum | reverse complement strand
TTGCGCGCGCATGGGTTTTTGCAACCCCTCATATCTATGTGTCGCAGTGTTTATGAAACAGTTTCTTTGTTTCTACACACGGATCGAAGCCCTGAACCTGAAACCATAAATCATACTGTCCATGCAGGAAATCTTGCACCACCTTAGGTCCCTAAAGCCCTGGGAACTTCGGTAGTTCAGAATCCCTAGGTGGTGCAATCATCAACACCCTAATCCCTAAACTCTAAAACCAAAACCCTTCAAGGAGCTGTGAGTTGGAAAGGAGAGTTGCTGCGCTGTCGGCTCCGGGCCGGGAAAAGGACTCCAATGTAATGGTTTGAAAGGGGTATATCAGGGAGTAGGGTTTAGGATTCAGAGTCTAGGGACATACAGGGTTGCGGAGTCCAAGGACTGAACAATGATGCTTTAAGCAAACGAAAAACTACTGAGATCAAGGTGCATGGCAGCCAAGGCTATCATAGTTGAGGCCAAGACCCTTTAACAATACATGAATGCCCCATTATAGCCTACTCTTATATCCCTATAACCCCTGCAAACCCCTTGTTCGAGTCCTTGAAACCTTGCCCTAAGGGTTCAAGGGCTCAACAATGAGGTGTTTAGGTCCCAAACACTGTTGATGGAGGACTTCTTGCACCACTTGAAGTGCCTAAAGTCCCAGAATTACAGTACTTTAAGGCTCCTAGGTGGTGCAAGATTTCATGCATCAACAGGACCATTCTGATTCTGGTTTTTGGGACCGTGGGCAATATAATTTGGGCACTCCTAAGGCCTACTATAAACCTTAAACTTAAACCTTAAACCTTAAACCCTAAACTCTCAAACCCTAAAACCCTAAATAATAGCTTCCATTGTCTGTTCCATTATCCCTATATAACCCCAATATATCCCCTATATAACCCCGCCTAAGCCGGGGGGGACTCGCCTGGTGATCCGAGCATCTACTTCAGCTTGCGCATTGGCAACACCAAGGCCGTGAGAGCCGTCTCCACCCTAAGCAGAGCCCGTGCAGGGGCTGCGACACGTTTTAGGGCTTTAGGGTTTCGGGCTAATGTATGTGTAGGGTGTGATTATTTGAGTTGTGGATTTCAGGTGAACCTTGAACCCTAAATCATAAGCTTGTTAAGGGCTCAGGCAGCGTGCATGGGGAGGTCCTGCTCCACAGCTATGGAGGACCGTGCAACCGATCGAAAGCTGCAAAATCGCCACATGTAGACTTGGTGCAGGGGTTTAGGGCTTCGCCTTCAGGATGTAGGGTTTAGGGTTTTGGATGTTGGGTTTGGGGTTTAGGGTACAGAGTTTAGGACTTACCTCAACTCACGCGTCATGCAGCTTGGAACTCGGTCCGCACCATCATCGCCCGCGTAGGGCGAACTTATGTTAAATGGCAAGAGAAGCTGCTCCGCAGGGAAGTCTCCAAAAATCATGAGTCCCGTTTGGGGGTTCCTGTACTATCACTGCGTGTTTCAAAGGGCCCCTAAGTCCTGGAAAGTCCCATAGGGCAAGTTCCAGGATTTACATGGTATGTGTAAGAGGTATTGCATTTGAGGGTCAAGGGGTAAGGGGGAAAGGTTTTGAAGGTTGAAGTCCTTGAGGATTTAGGATTCCAGTGATTAGGCCCCAAGGTTCCAAAGCCTGCAGCCCCTAAACCCTAAACCCTAAACCAATCCCTACTTATGAGGTTAAGTCTTGAGGACGTGGGGCTTAGGATTGTGCATCCTTGACCCCAAGAGGCCTGTACTTCCCCAAAGCCTACACTACGCGCACCCCATATGAGGGATAGTATAAACTCTTTAAAGGGGGTTGTGTAGGGGCGTAGATAGGGGAGTATTATACCAGGAGCTTAGACTACAGCTCATATTTGAACCCTTAACCCTGAACCGCGCCATATGGAGGCAGGGTACTCAGACCCTGTTAGGAAAGCTACATATGATACCAGCTCTTCAACCTTATAAGACCTAGAACCCTGAACCCTGAGCCCCCTTACAGATTCGTAGTAGGAACCGGGGGGAATGGACCCCTTCAGTAGCCGCTGCATGAGTTCGCGCCTTCTCCTTTGTGTCTTCATTCCCCAACCCTTAACATCCGAGTTCTTTTCCATTCCAGCATTTCCTAGCCCTGCAGCTTAAAGAGTAGATTTTGTTTGCTGTTCCATTCCCGCATTGCGTAACCCTCAAACTAAAATCGTCGATTCCATTTCCCTTGCATTCCCTCATTCCCTGACCCTCAAACTTGAACTTCCCTCGCTCCTCAACACGGACACTTAAATCGTAGATCCTATTTTCTGTACCATTCCCTCACTCACTTACCCTAAATCCTGAACAGCAGGTCCCATTGCCTGCATTTCCTAAAAGCAATCGCATGTGTACCTCCGATGCTTCGCCACTTACGATATGTAGGATGCACTTTCAGGAAAATCGGCGCAGTATTAAACATCTGAAGCCCCAACCATCACCCTAAACCCTAAACCCATGTACTTTCAAAAGCCTCACCTGTGGGTTTAGGGTTGAAGGCTTTGGACATGCCGACACCAAAGCTCAAAGCATTCGATGAAGTTTGCTACTGCAGGACCCCAGGTGGTACCTAAGCCCTGAAAGTATGTAAAATAATGGCCTTTATGGCTGTTATTATGGGTTTAGGGCTATTATTTTACATACTTTTGGGGTTTAGGTACTCCATGATTCGTTGATCGCTTATCATCTTGACTCTCGGAAGCTTCAGAGATGCATAAACCCTAGACCATAAAGTAGTCAAATTGCCCTGGGAGCAGATTCCGGCAACCCCCAGAAAATCTGGGCTGCGACTGATGCACTTGGAGCCTGCAGTATTACGTCAGCTTCTCCAGCTTGCCTGGAAGGACCGAGATTGCGTGAACTACTTCAGATGGGGCGTCCCTAAACCCTAAACCCCCAAGCGGACAAAGCGATGACTAATCTCATGTTGTGGTCCATTTTAGGTACCCAGACTATCCTCATATTCAAGCCGTTGGATGCCATAGGGTTAGAGTTCAGGGTTTAGGGTTTAGGGTTGCTATTGAATTGAGGCCCTACAGTGCCCTCTTTAACTTCAGTTGCTAATTAACTGAAGCCCTGCCGCGCCCTCTTAAACCTCATAGGAGCCCCTTACCTCCGGAAACTGCAGACCCAAATTTTGTCGGGTTCGCATCGGGGTATGATGCGCTTTTGGTTAGGGGTTGAAATGTAAATACATGCTGAGCACCACCCTAAAGCCTAAACCCTTAAGCCACATCTACAAGGAGAACAAGACCTGCTTGTGGTCTAGGGTTTTGGGTCATTGGGGTTGCTGGCCTTGGGACTCAGGATTTGGGATTGGGTGTATTACCACTACTTAGGGTTCGGGGGTACATCTTGAGCTAAAAAAATCCTTTTTTAGATTAAGTTTGAGAACCCCACGTAATGGTAAGTTTACATGGCCTTGAGGATCTAGGGTTTCAAGCTTCAGGATGTAGTATTTACTTCGCAGGAACCATCTTAATGAAAGGATTTTGGTAACCCCAAGCCCCCAAAGTAGGACCCTCTGACTATCATGTGATGGCAAGAGGGTTCCTGTTTTCGGGGTTGGGGCTACCAACATCTCCTTAATTAATAGTGTGCCATTCAATCCTTCGACTTGGATTGCGTGCATGGCACTAAGCTGCTCAAATGTAGAAAGCCCTAAACCCTAAGGAGCCACAGCAACTTGCTGGTTCTTGAATGGAAATTAAGGTTTAGGTTTAGGGTTCGAGTTTAGGTCACTCCCAGTATATTCCCTCATTCCCACTGAAAACCAGTAAGGCAACTGTTCCAGGCAGACGAAGAATGCTTCAACAGTTCTTGCTTCGGGGAGCCTTGAAGCAGAAACTCCGACTTGAAATACCAAACCCCCATAGCAAATATGGGGAGATTCCCAAAATCAGGGGTCGCTTTGTGGGGGAGTCTCCATGATCAGGGTCGATATTGGGATACCCGTAATTTTGGGACACTGCCATATCGAAACTCACATTTTCGGCAGGGTCCCGGTCCTCTGATCCGAAGTCTGCAAACATTCTTGAGTAGTGTTTTTTTGGTGGTTGAACCTAGTAAGATAATATTCCTCAAATAATTAAAATACTACACCCAAAAGGAGGATATAATCTTACTCTATATTGGGTGCCATAGTATCCCCAAATAGAATACTACTCTCTTTAATCCCGAGCATCGTTCGCAGTGTGGGCTACCCCTGCATCTGCGTGGCGGCAACTTGTCGACCGCACGGGAGCACACCCACAATGATCCAGTGCTGATCGTGAGGAGCTCCCCAATAGGAAATAACCCCTTCACAATATCATTCCACCCAACCGCCCCCCCTGGAATTCTGATGTCATGAATTCACCCATAAGACACTTTATAATAGAAGGGCGCGGACCATATCTAACATTCGAGGTGTGTGGGTGGTAGTTAATGTCAATATACTAGTATCAGGGAAACGTCCAAGCAAGGTATTCGGGTTAAAGGTTTAGGGTTTAGAGTTTAGGGCTTAGGAAGTGGTTCCCCTACTACCCCTTCTTAATTGACCGTAATTAGGTTGAACTATCCCAAAATAACCGCAATCAACGGGGGAACCTGAAAGGTTTAGTATAGAGGAGGGGGGGTACCCCTAAACCCTAAACCCTAAGCCCTAAACTCTAAGCCCTAAACTCTAAACTCTAGTAGGGCAACCCAAACCCTAAACCCAGGCATAGTAGGGCAACCCATGAGTTTAGGGGTTAAGGGATCACTTTGAGCTATTCTTGAGGTACCCTCTACTACAGTCATGCAAGGAATGTAGAATCACAAGATCGGTAGTTATAGGTCTAGGGTTTTTGTTTAGGGTTTAAGCCCTACATTCCGCAAGCGTTCTGGTGTGAGGGATCATTAACCATTCCGATCATGGCATTTGTGACCTAAAGTCCCTTGCGTCTTTGTTTGCGTGAACCCTTAAAAATACAGGATGCGCCCTGAATCCTAAACCTTAAACCTTCCCGAACCCTGAACTCAGAATCCTCTCTCCCTCAGGCACTGTACATGACCGCACCAAGGAGCACTCACCATTTAAGACTCCCGGTGTACCACATGTGAGCATGGTCTAAACTCCTAGCATCCCTCTGAATAAGCCCTATAGTACTCCCCATATATAGTCCGCTATATAACCCCTTTAAGGAGTTTACACTGTACCGCATGTGGGATCTCATCAAGTTATACCTAGACGTCTGAAATACTCACAACGAAACCCTGTGTATCCGTTGTTGTGGTGCGACAGGCTAGCAATCAAACCCGAAACCCCAAACGGGAGGTCCAGGTGCGTAAATGTTAGCGGGTGTGTGGTGTTGTATGCAAGGGCATGGGGCTACTGACCCATGGCTGATTGCAAATAACCAGGAAGGCCCTCTTTGCAGCTTGGGGGGAGGGGTTAGTTGGATTAAAGCTGCCGAACCCACAGCCTAATTAAACCTTGTTTCGAGCCCCTAAACCCGAAACCCGCTAAACGCTTAACACTAGAGTCTTAAATAGCCTTATCATTGACTCCTGTAGTTTTTTCATGCTCATGATAGCAACAATGGTGATGATAGTAAGAATGGGAATAATCTGAAAGGGAAGCCGTGTAAATGTAATCCATGGTTTAAGAGGGTGTAGCATTTAGGGAGGAACTCCCGAATGCCGCGAGCTCAGCACTGGAAGCACTAGTGCGGGTGTCCCCCCCAAGCTACTTTGCAACCTGGAATGCTCTTTTGGTAGCCTACGAGGTGAGGCTAAGGTTTCAGGGCCTAGGGTGCAGAGGTTTCATGGCACTATACATCCAAGTTCCTAAACCCTAAGCCCTAAACCCCTAAACCCGAAACTCTAAGACCTGGGCAGCCCCAAAGTCCTGTATATTTGAAGGTCTTTACCTCGTTCAACATTGTACCATAAACTCTTAACCATATAGTCCCCCTTAAGTAGATAGAATATGGAAATGTCCCATATCATAAAAACATCCCCATATAGCCCGTACTCTATCTACTTATAGGGGGCTATAACCCTTTGAGGCTATGGCATGTCTAGGGTGGGATAGCTTGTGGGTATCGGAGGCTGAGAATTCGGAGTACAGGATTGGGGTTCAGGGTTTAAAGTCTTGAGGGAAGGCTGCATCTCTATGCAGACATCATAGGCTTAAGCTAAGCCTTAAGGCTTGCCTCAAGGATCGTGACTTCAGAACAATATGTTGTGCTTAAGGTCTTGAACCCTGAGCCCCGAAACCAAACAAAAACAACATCTTGATTTTTGTGCATGTGGGTACCTGGGCCCCAAAAAGTATGTAAAATAATGGCCTTTATGGCCATTATTATGGGTTTAGGGCTATTGTTTGACATACTTGTGGTGTTTAGGTAAACCTGATGGATTAGGGATGCCATCAAAAAGCTCGTACGAGAGGAGAATTTCAGATGAAAGTGTAGGTGAGTTTTGAATAAGCACGTCCCTTCGGAAGGGCTGAACACTGTCGACTTTTCGGAGGATCTCGAATGTAGACCCCTCAAGGGTTGCTAAGAGCAAGCCAGTTTCGGATTGTAGGCTACGAAGTTGGGGCTTCGATTTTCACGCTACCATCCGCAGACAATAATGAGGCTTTGAGGGTGCTCAAGGCATGGCAAATATATTGTACAAGAAAATGCAAAATGACTATAAACAAAACCTTGCATGTCCCTGTAGTGCCCTCCCCAGTCGCTCCTCGAATTTCCAGGTCCACAAAATTATCCCCGGAATTAGTTGGGCGTCGAATTGCCCAAGGCATAGAGAAGAGGGCCTCAACGGCAGAAGTCTTGGATCAGGTTAGGTTTTAGGGTCGGGTTTAGGGTTTAAGGTTTAGGGTTGAATGTTTAGGATTTAAGGTTTCAGGTTTAGGATTTAGGGTTTAAGGTCTGAGGTTTAAGGTTTACGGTTTAGGGTTTGGGGTTTCGGGAAATAGTGCACCAGGTTAAATATCTATAGTTGTTTGGGGCTTTAGGGTTTAGGGGGCTCTGTTGGGGCGTAGGAGCCTCTGCAGAGGGCAGGGCAGGAGACCTCAGTCCAGCTATCCAAATGGCGTTGAGCATGTCGAGTCCTTGGAGCCTTCTATACTGAACTCTTGAATTTCCTCACTTTACAGGGTTGCGGTACGCTGAAGTCTCCTCACTTGAAGCGCAGTGCCGTAACCCCCTGGCTTCCCTTACCCACTTTTCGCCAATAGAACAGGCTATAAACCTGAAGCCCTGGTCTCCAAGAGCGCCACACCTGCGCTTTATGGGGAGATTCCTTAAGTCACTATAGATGCCGGCCTGTACCTTCACCTGCCAACACCTATTCTTTTAAGTTCCCTGTAAATTCTATACTACGGCATATAGTAGGACCCTACAAAAAAATAGGTTTGGTAGGTTAAGGTGTAGGTGGGTTTCCTCGTTAATATGGGTCACCATGAGCAGCGCCTGTCCCACCTTGACCCTCAAACCTCAGGCCTTCATGGCCTTCACCTCAACCCATTAGGACTTTGGGTTCAGGGTTTGAGCTGAGATTCTCTACCCAAGTACTCGTCATGGAGCCGAAATACATACCAGTAAGAACTACGAAGATCTTATCTAAGTATAAATGGGAATTCTAGCAATCTTCAACCCCAAAATACCTAAGCCCTGAACCCTAAACCCTACCTAAACCCCCAAAAGTATGTAAAAAAACAGCCCTAAACCCATAATAATAGCCCTAAAGGCCATCATTTTACATACTTTTGGGGCGTAAACCCTAAACCCTAAACCCTAAATCCTAAACCCTAAACCTTACTAAAGCCCTGAGTCGGCTGAGGTAGGAGCCCTTGCCCCTCGCCTCTGCCCCTAGACGCTCTTGATCACAACCTCGCAGACCAGGTAGGGTTATGGCTTATTTAGGGTGGAGGTCTTAGGGTTGAGAGTTTAGGGTCCAGCGTTTAAGGTCGAGGAGGAAGTTCGGTTAGCTCCGATTACGGCTGAAGCTCTAAGGTTCCAGCCATTCCTAAGCCGTTCCGAACAAATAACGCATCTGACCACAGGACCTGGGACATAGAAAGCATACCTGGGACCTTAAAACTACACCAGTGTTGCTGTCGTGGACTTTGACTGTGCATGTTACGTGCTAGACCCCCGAACACCCACCCTGCCAGGAACTGTGATAACTTCCTGGTGCTTAATCGGGGAGTAAGGGAGGAATGTAGGCACAATAAACTCAAAAATGCTTAAGCACCAGGAAGACAATGGTAACCTCCCCAGGATGTTTGGCGAATCTCCGCATACGACTATCCTAGACCCCAAAGCCCATAAACCCCTAAACACCTGAACCCTAAATTAAACGCCTAGTACCCTGAACCCCTGAAGGCCTACACCCCAAAGCCTCATCCCCTAAACCCGTAAAGCCTTAAAACCCAAACCTCACTCACTAAATCAGGGTGTAAGGCTTTAAACCCCTAAGCCCGAAGCTGCCCGAGCTTCGCGGGCGGCAAACGATTGTCGCAATCCAAAGCACCCTGCCAGGGCCCTCCGGCGGAGGTTAGAAAAAGGCGTAGCGTCGTAAGAATGACAGACCCAAAACCGGTTGTATGCCCTCCCAGTACCGGATCAAACTAGTTCTGGCATTTTACCGACCCGAGCCGATCTGCCCGCTCAGACCAACTGTGTTGTTCCCGGGACAAATCCAAACCAATTCTGGCGTCTCCGAACCATTTGTGGCTGCTCCCAAACAATTTGTTTGACCGATTGCGATCTACCAATTCTGGCCTCCCGGACCATTTGTGGCGGCTCCCAAACCAACACCGGACCGATTGCGATCTAGACCATTCTCATTTGTGGCTGCTCTCAGACCTATTCTGGACCGATTGCGATCGGATCGTGCCCGAGCAACCACAAAGGTAATTTCGAGCGCCACCATGCCCAGGCGGCCGTGGAGCACAGCATCCTTACAGAAAGCCGACACGGACCCATCACCATTCAGAGCGCAGCTGTTCCACGCAGCCTCGGAAGTAACCCGACCTGACGATCCTTGCTTTGGCCTTGTATGTCACCCTATCCAGCAAAACTGCCTCACAACAAAGCCAGAACCTCCAAACACATCATGCCCAATCCACGAATGAATTGCGGCCTCCGTCGGTGCTGCCCGGGCCCCCCTTCATAAGACTTTCCCTAAAGGTCCAAGTACCTAGTTATCATATACTTACCCGAAAACCTGTACCATAATTACTATTACCCCAAATCCAAGTACCTAATTATTGGGTACTTGGACCCTCTGACTTTAGGAACTACACCCTAAATTGCTTGAGCTCCGGGTGGTCATGCGGTGGGTTGCCTGCTATGCACCAGTCTGGATATGTCCCCACACCACTGAGCACCTTATGCCATGACCACACCCTAAACCTTGAGCACTATAGACCCTACCTAAAGGCTCCTAGGACCATTTGGGGCTTTCTGGGGGAAGGTTTGGGCTTTGGGCGCGGAGGTTTGGGATCCTATTATGAGGGCCCAAGAGCCCTAGGGTAAACTTTATAGGGGCTACCAAACCCTGGACTAAATTGCACAGGCTCAGGCCTCGCTGGAGATCCGCTGGCCTAGCAGGCTAAGCTGCGTTAATGGTCCAAGCACTCCAACACTAGGGTTTAGGGTTTAGGCGCGTTTAGGGTTTAGGGCTTGGGATTTAGAGGTTAGGGTTTAGGGTTTAGGGGTGTTTACGGTTTAGGGCTTGGGATTAAGAGGTTAGGGTTTAGGGTTTAGGCGTGTTTAGGCTCTAGGGCTTGGGGTCTAGAGGTTAGGATTTAGGGTTTAGGGCTGAGGGCTTAGGGTTTTGCATGTTCACGAATTAGGGTACAAAGGCAGATAGGGATTGAACGAGGGCATGCGGCGATATAGGGACATTCAGGACGTAGCAGCTGAGTTCCTGACCCCCAGAAAAAACAAGGTTTAGGGTATACATACCCCAAAAGGTTAAATGGTCATCTTTTCCCACATCCTGGCCTAAACCCTTAGCCCTAAACGCTCAACCTGCAATACAAAGGGGTCAAGGGTCCTGGGACTGACACGCGTGGGTCATCCAACTTGGCGCCTCTACGGTTAAGGCTGCAGGGCTTAGCTAGGCTCCCAGTAATCCCTTAATGCTAAGGGTGCCCTTTTTCCTACTATTCAATTTTAACAAGGAGACCCCAGATAAAAAGGGAAAAGAATACTACTGGGGTACCTAGTTAGGGTTGAGGGTTCGGGGTTAAGAGCTTACCGTTTAGGGTTCCTCAAAACTTCATAAATCTGAAAACCTTCCGGAAACTATACGGTGAGCTATGTCCGTGAATGGCCCTACATAACCCTACATGACCCAACTAACCCTATCAACCCCTAACCCATTCAAACGGCCGCGAATTTTCCCAAATTTTCCTAAACTTTGACAAATATCCAGGCCCCACCTTGTACGGAGAACATCGGCTAGACCCCTCAAACTAAGTGGAAGCCCGACAAACTGACAATGCTATCCCTTTATGACCCTTATATTCCTATTCGTTTCAAATGCCCCAAAACCCTACTCGAATGGTGCAGGCACTTACAATCCCTAAGGGTCCAAGTACCTAATAATCGTATACTTACCCCACACCAGTACTATAACTACTATTACCCAAATTCTAAGTTTATAGGGAGGGCGGGGGCGCGGTGGGGAGGAAGAAAAAAGAGGGGGGGGGAGGGAGGGGCGGGGGG
>CAJNIZ010003541.1:0-22491 GCA_905231905.1 Symbiodinium pilosum | reverse complement strand
AAGCTGAATGGTTTTGGGGACCTAAAGCCGTGACTTTTGGGTACTTGGACTTGCGGGGTTACCGAAAACCCTAAACTCAAATTTGCCAGGCAATTCGAAGATGGGAACCTTGGCAGAATCTTTACCACATCTGCTTGCCCAATGACTCCATGAGGTTTGGGATTTAGGGTTCAGAGTTTAGAGTTTGTAGGGCCATCCCCTTTCACAAAGAGTGCAGGTACCCATGTAGCATATGGGAGGTTTAGGGAGGTTTCAAAGATTAGGGGCCCCTTGTCTTGAAGCTCCTAAAAGTAGGACCATTATTGGGTTCTAGATTGGGGCTGCAAGAGGAGCCCTAGCCCAGAGTATAGACCCTGTGGAGGCCTGAACCCTAAACCCTAAACCCTGAACCCTAAACCCTAAACCCTGAACCCTAAACCCTAAACCCTAAACCCTAAACCCTGAACCCTTCTGGGGTTTTGTATTCGCGGTTTAGGGTTTAGGTACCATCCTGCGAGTTAAGGGCTTCAGACTAAGATGGGTTAGGACTTACATTGGGTACTGCCCCTCCCCCCAGCAACATCAACCTCATCAGAATGGGTTTAGGGTTTAGGGTTTAGGGCTTAGGGTTGAGGGTTTAGGGTTTAGGGTCTATATTAGGGGTTCTATTAAGGGCTCTATATAACCCTAGTATAAGTATTATCCAGCTGTTGCTGAGGGGGGGCAGTACCCAAGGTTCAAGGTTCAGAGACTTAGCACTGTGTTCACCAAACGGGCACACATGAGAAGACGTGTGAAGTTCTAACGTGCGAGCGTTTGCTAATTCTAGGTTTTGCCGTTTTGCTAACCGTGAACCCCCAAAACAAAGTGTATAGCTATTATATGACTCTGATAGGGCGGGTCCCAATTCAAAGGGTTTGGGTTAGCAAAAGCCCCCTTAGTAGACTCCTCAGTGTTCGGGCGTGCTTCTCAGCTCTGAGAGTACTGCTGGATGGATACTTTGTGAGACGGCTATACCTCCCTGCCCCTTCCTGAGTTGCAATGGACGTCAGTGTTCTCTGGTAGTACTCAACTCTAATTTGTCAATCAAAGAAAGCCCAGACGGACCCGGATGTGTAAAGCGTGTTCATCATAACCTCGAGCCAATGTGGTTTTGAAAGTCCGAGGGGTTGAAAAAACATGCCACAACCTCTAGAAGCTACACTCTATGATCCCAAAACCGTACTTCCTACACCTTACGCCCTCCAACTCATTGATGCCCCGCAAAGGATCGAGTGTCTTGTGCCAATGAGGCGCGGAAGCCACGCTGAGTCTAGGGTTTAATGCGTCCCCTTATCTACAGATACATACACAGGAGGGTTATCCAGAAAAAATTGGATGTAAACCACTTAGAAGCCTCTAGTCCACCTTCAATATGGCTTTGGGTATATTATAATAAGATCCCCATATAGCCCATACTCTATCTACTTAAGGGGGACTGTATCCAATGTTGAGTATACTAAAGGTTGCGGACGAAGTTTAGGGTTCAGGGTTAGGGCTTAAGTATAAAGGGGACCTCCGCGAAAGGACCATGCTTTTGCCAATCCCACACGGGCATGGGAATTGCCATGCATCTGCGATTGGCCCTCCGATAGCGTGAAGTGGCATCAACAGGCTCATTATAGTGGTGGTTAGCAGGGCATGGAGGATTTTCTTTAGTAGTTCGTTCATCCCAATAGACATAGGAGTTTCCAATTTTTCCATTCCTTTAGATAATCCCTAGCCTGTCTCACCAATGGTATGCCAGCTTCCATGTTCTTTTCCATTCCTTCCTTCCCGGCTAGCAACCAGTCAGCAGCCGGTTGTACATGGTCCAGTATTTTCTTGGGGGAATCCAGGAATACTTTTAAAGGGGTCTAGGGTTCCGGGTTTAGGGTTTAGGAGTCTGACCCCAATCATGGAGAACCAAATGGCAAACTGGGATTCTATGGTGGTTCACAGGTATTCAGTGAGCTCAAGCCAAAAAAGCCGCAGCAGCCCTGAACCTAAAAAGATGCAGCCCCAAGCCCTGTTCTCAAACACTGCAGCAATTTGCAAATTCTATCAGTGGAAGACTTTCCCCTGAACCCTAAACCCTACACACTATTGCTAAAACTTTATCAGTAGGATGTTCTTCCCTCCCATGCCCCAATTGCAAGGCGTAGACGAAAATCTGCGACTCCCAGTTCCCAAGCCCAATGGACCCCTCGGCCCGTTGCTTGATAGGCTTGAGGGCCTGGTCTTAGGGTTTAAGCTTGAGGGTCAAGGGTTTGGTCCCCCAACTCATGTCCAAATTTCTTCTGTCATGAATTTATGAACGCCCGCCTGAAATGGACCCAGGGTCATGCCAAGCTTGCTTCAACAGTCCCTTTGTTGTGCTGTAGCCCGAAGCCCCTAAACCCATAAACTCCCAAACCCTAAACTCATGAACCCTAAACCCAATGGTTGTTTAGTGCAAAGGTTTCTGTTCCGACCCCACCACCTGCCCATGCTGAATCCTTCGGTTGATACTAGGGTTTAGAGTTTGGAGTTTAGGGTTACCATTATATGTTTTATCAATACTATTACCCGTGTTACTATTTCTGTTCTCATTTTCGTTCCCCTCGGTAATTTGTACCTTTTAGACTCGGAAGCGCTATAGTATGCTAAGGTCAAGCATGGTTTTAATTTCAACCCTTTGCATATCCATTCCATGGCTGAATGGTAGGCGAATGCCCATTTCGACCCCCAAACTGCCTTTTTGATTCTTCATGCAATCATGTTGTGTCCTGGGCGCTTGAAAGGTTCGAAGTTCAGCAACGGACATCCACAAGACCATGAAGATGGCTACACCCCAGGAGCTGGATAGACTGTAGGGTTTAGGGTTTAGGCCGCAGCAGGAGCTTCAAATTGGGATTATCACGCCCAAGATAAGATTAGCAGCTCACTGCTTTTCTGCTTTTGACCCTTGAGGCCATGCATACACAGCCCGTCATTTTGAGGGTTTAGTTTTTAGGATCCAGGGTCCATAGAGACTAGTCTGCTTCCGCTATGAACTCTGTCCTTGCAGCCACTGAGCCCCTAAAAACCGAAGCGTTGAATTCAGATCGAAAGGTTTTTCCGGACCCAACCCTTTCCTTGCCTTCGGTCTTACGTTCCGTTGAAAGTGTGTTTACCAACACAAGGGCCTCGGTTGCTGGGGAAGCACCCGGTCTGAGCCTAAACAAAAAGGATGCCAAACCTGGAATCTACACTCTGAACCCCACACCCGGGAATCCGGAAGCGTTATCCTCGACCCTAGATAGACCCTAAACCTTCCCTAAGGGTCCAAGAACCCAAATAATACGGTTTCAGGACCCAACTACTTAATATCAATGGTATTTGGGCCCTAAACCCCAATTATTTGGATCCCCTCCCTCTACCGTCTATATACCTTAAACACCCACCATTAGGGACCATATTCCCCTATTTCAAGGGTGCAAGGAGGGTCCTTGTAGATAGACCCTAAACCTTCATTTCCCCATCTAAAAGCAGTGCATCCTAGGGCTCCAACTCCAAACCTGTCTCTCTACGCGCCTGGCTTCTGACAATCATTGGGGTTTAGGGTTTAAGGTTTAGGGGTTAGGGTTTAGGGTTTAGGGCAGAGGCCCTAAGCCCCAAAGCTAAACGTGAAACCCTAAGCACCTGCCAGGAGAGCCTTCTGCTGAACATTACCCGGCCGAGGCAGTTCGAGGCGCAGATGATGGTTTAGCCCTAAAGGTTTTAGGGCTTAAAAAGGGTTTAGGGTGAAGCAAGTTCCCTTATTGCAAGAGACTTGACAGTATTTCTTAGGTGGCCTAAACAAGGGGGGCAAGTTACAAGGGTCCAGGTAAGGGGGCTCGAAAGATGATGGGTCCTGCTACAAGGTCTTGGGCCTCGGGTAGTAAAGGGTCAGTGGAGGAGCAAATATGTCGGGTATTGCGGAGGATCCATACATGTACATAATGCACAGATATATATATATATATGCATATCTCTCTCTCTCTCTCTCTGTACATATATAAATATAGATACATAATGTAGATAGGTAGATAGACACATAGATAGATAGAAATTATGCGTAGGGATGATTCCAGGGATCCGCTCCCCAACCTTCCCTTAAGCACAATTAAGTTCACCCAAACACCCGATACACTTCAGTCATACGCTGCTAAGACCCCTAGACCCGAAGCCGTAAACCTTAATCGCTAAACCCGAATCTAAAGCCCTAGACCTTGCCCCTACTACCTGTGTAGCCACACAGTCAGAAAATTCTTGCTCCCAAACAAAAGGGGCCTGACCTAGGAAATGGTTGTTTTCGGAACAGCCTTTGAACTTCTGGCTGTTCTGCTACCCATGTAGACCCTGGAACCATAGACCACCTAGCCTAAACCCTAAACTACCATGGACCACCGACTCTAAACCCTAAACACTGGACCACATACCCTTAACCTTAAACTCCGGACCACCTACCCTGAACCCTAAACCATGCACCACCTACCCTGAACCCTAAACCATGCACCACCTACCCTGAACCCTAAGCCAAGCACCACCTACTCTAAACCCCAAAGCATGGACCTACCCTAAACCCTAAACCATGGATCACCTAGTCTAAACCCCTTAAAAAGGACCTACCCTAAGCCCTAAACCCTAACCCCTACCTAGACCCTCCAATGTAGTTCCTTTTCCGGTTTGGTATGGTG
The DNA here is from genome assembly GCA_905231905.1 of Symbiodinium pilosum. Taxonomy (NCBI): domain Eukaryota; class Dinophyceae; order Suessiales; family Symbiodiniaceae; genus Symbiodinium; species Symbiodinium pilosum. The sequence continues at coordinate 17,794 of CAJNIZ010003541.1, read as the reverse complement.
TTGGGGTTAGGACTCTTATTAGGACTACCAAAAAGGTACTACATTGGAGGGTCTAGGTAGGCCCTCAGCCTTAAACTATGGAGCAACCCTAAACCCTAAACCCTAAACCCCTAAACCCCTAAACCCTAAACCCTAAACCCTAAACCCCTAAGCCTTAAACTATGGAGCACCTTTTGAGGTAGTCGTCCGAAAACCTGGTGAGTTCCTTGTCTGAACGTGATGTAAGCCACAATCTTAGCTCCTTAAAAGGGGGTTCTATAAAGGATTGTAGGGTTTAGGGTTTAAGGGGGTTATAAGGGATTATAGGGTCTAGGGTTTAAGGTTTAGGGTCTAAAGCCCCGAAAGGGGGTGGAAGAAGGGATTATAGGGATTAGGGGTTTAAGGTTTAGGGTTCAAAGTCCTCAAAGGGGCTTATTTCAGGGATTCTAGGGTTTGGGCTTTAGGGTAACAAGTCCTTAAAAGGGGTCATATACGGGATTACATAGCGCATGTTCTTAGGAGATATGAAGGGGTATACTAGGAGTTTCGACTATGACTGATACAGTATACTGCAACCTTTACAAACGTGGATCCTGGTTAGATAGATTTCGGGCGTATGAGGGTTCTGGGGTTTAGGGTAGAGGGTTTAGGCTTCAGACTTCAGATAGCGCCCAAAGGATAAGCTCTCATTCTTTGGGGAATCTGAGACGTCCTCACTGGATCTCACCTCACATAGTGATGCACTCAGAACGAAAGTTCGCATAAAATTGCCTTCTCGACGTTTTTGAAATGTTCGACAGTAGCACGGGAGTCTGCAACCTGGTTTAGGGCTTAGGGCAACTTTGAAGCGTGCCGTGAACTAAAGATGACACACTAGGACCTGCAGAGGCCTTACTTCTTAGCGTGATCCCTAAACCTGAAACCCCAAAATCTTTTTTTTGGTCGGGGCATGGGTTTCCCAGAAGACGAGAAACTGCAAAACCGCTCCTGAAGGGGGTACAAGTGGAGCAAACCTTGTTTCTGATCTTGGAAGTTTCGTAGTTCACAATCCTAATCTCATTGAAGCCCAGGCCTCTGAACCCAAGAACGTAAACTCCACCGCCTAAGGCTCTAAGCGCTGAAGCCCTAACCCCAAGACAGTGAAGGAAGGAGGCTTTGGCCATTTCGAGTCCTACCTAAACCCTAAAAGTATGTAAAATAATGGCCTTTATGGCTTATTATGGGTTTAGGGCTATTATTTTGCAGATTTTTGGGGTTTGGGTAAGCCGGTAAACGCTAGGGTTTAGGGTTTGGGGTTTAGGGTGGCTAGACCCGAAACTTTCTTCCCGAGCCTGAAGCCCGAATCTTGAGATGGTGATTCCGTTTAGCTTCGGGGGTTCAGGGTTCAGGGTTCAGGGTGACGCAGTAAAGTTGAAGCTTGGAGTTAGGAAGTATCGTCTAACAATAGGCAGACTTTTCTGCCCCTCTTTGAGGGGGTCCGGGCCCTCTCTGAGGTACAGGTAGAAGCCTAAACCCTAAACCCTAGACCCTAAAACCCAAACCCAACCTGAGCGAAAAAAACCCGAAGCCCCAACGTCTGAGCTCTAAACCCTTGGGGTCCCAAGCCTTTTTGCTTAAACGAATGGCTGAGGCCCCTACAGTGTAATCCTGTAATATGGGATTAGGGTTGAGGGTTTAGGCTTCTATAACATCCCTATAAGCCCATATCTAGATCCACCTTCCATTCTGGTTTTCATGTGACTCTCCATGGTTATAGGGGTGGGAATATTTCAAAATCCATTGCCCCCAGCCCTTGGTCCTCAAAGCCGAACCCTAAGCCCTAAAAATCCCCTGCGCGCAAGCGCTTTCGGCCTGGATCCATCAGCCGGAAAAAAACACTAAACCCAAAACCCTAAATCCAAAACCCTAGACCTTAAACCCTATCATACCCTATCCATAACCCTTGGCTGAGGGTTAACCCCCCAAACCCTAAATCCTAAATGATTGACGGCTAGCCAAGGTTAGGAATTCAGCTGAACTACAAGAACTCCTCGGCGGGCATTGTGGTGACGGAAATCGTGAAGGGAGGCCTCGCCATGGGATTTTCAGGATTTTTGTAGGGGTTTAGGGTTTAGGGTTTAGGGTTGGGTAAGGGGACTTCGGTAAGTGATGGAGGAGTGGAAAGGAAGATGGAACCTATGATATATACATACTATTCACGGTTCAGGATTTTTGGGTTTGGGGTCAGCGGGACGAAGTCATGAGTAGGTTAACCCCAGTCATTGGAGTTCTATGTATACTTAAGTAGTTCCCCTTTTTCTACTAGTTCCCTGAAAACGGTGTTAAAGCTCAATTCTTTATGATCCTCAGAAGCCCTGCGATGATAGTTTCTACATAGGTGAAGGTAGAGGCAAGGGGCTTAGGCCTCATGGCTTTGTGTTTAGAGCTCCGGTTTGCCGAACTTCAGAGTAAGGATCTATTTGGGCCACTAGTTAAGGCCTCAGGACTTGAGGTGGGACCTAGGATTTCGGGTGCCCCCCGAATTAAATTCATTCCGTGTTAATTAGGACCATTTAAGGGGGGGCCTTTGGGGGGGCTCGTGTAGGGGGTAGTAACAGAATTCATGATAGAGCTAGCATATACAGGCCAGAATATGGCCACATTTGCAACATCTGGGGCCTGTTCGAGGTTGGGGCAGCATGTGCGTTTTACATTCACGGTTTCTCGCCGGAATTCGTCCTCCAGACAGCATGAGTTTGCACAGCGGGGGAGCGCACATATAAGGAACTTCAGGCTAGGGCATTCCAGTACGGGTTACCATCCCCATTATACTGAAGGGATGCCTAAGTGTTGCAAACCTCCCACAAGGATGATGCAGATGTGGGCCATATCTATATGAGCCATAGTCTAAACTCTTTAAAGGGTGGTTATATAGGGGATCGACTACTACAGGGGGTATTAAGGGGGATACCAGGAGCTTAGCTCATGGCTCATCATGCTACCATGTCTGTACGAGGCTTGTGTTCAAGGACAATTTTGCAATTGGGCGGGGCATGCGGACGGGAGCAGCGTCCTTTTCCATAACAGCTCCACCTCCAGGACCAAATTATGATGCAACCTTAGGGTTTAGGGCTTAGGGTTTAGGGTTTAGGGTGAAAACCCGAAGTGATGGCCAGGGAGTATCCTGTCCCTTTTAACCACTGTTATAGGGAACATCTAGCATTCGTTTGTAGTCATATGCAACAGGTAACAGGTAGCACTAGTGTTAGTCAGTATGCCCCTGGGCTTGAGCAGGTAAAGCCTTAGAGACCCTTCAGGTTCGGGAATTGACTACATGGTTAGTTAGAAAATAATGGGATAAGAGGTTATATGGGGATATAGATAAGGGCTCATAATCAGCACTACTAAGCAGAGTTCATTGATAGGCCATCTAAGCAGAGGTTGGGCAACTTAGGACTACCCCACCCGACCTCATCCGAAAATTTGCACCACAACCATTAAAGCCTAAACCAGGGGCTTCTATGAAATCACTTTTGTGTTTCTTGTGGTTTTTGGGTGAGGTGAATATAATATGCGACCCGCAAAGGAACTATACAAGAGGCTCTGCACGGGTAAACCCTTAACCTTACTGCAGGATGCGGGAGTTATATACTCTCAAATCCTGGCCGTGACCCCAACGGTTTTCTTCGCAGATGATGCCAACCGCACTTCACCTCTGAAACCCGGTCATCTCGCTTTGCAAAGCTCAGCTTTGAACAGCTACCCCCAAGCCATGCTACAGCCAGGAACTCAAGAGCGGCAAAAATTGAGGCCTGGGCACTCCACTCCCCCATTGAGTGGCAGTCCACCCTCTGGACCCCCAAAGTAAGGAGTAAAGAGTCTCAGTCCCAAGCCCTGTCATCAACACCCAAAAGCTCGCAGGAGTAGCTCCAACCTGAAGAATCGCCCAGCCTTGTACAGGAAGCCCAAAAACCAAAACCCTAAATCCTAAATCCTAAGCCCTAAACCCTAAACTCTAAATTCTAACCTCAGAAACTAAACCTGCCATCCAGAGCTCGAATCGGCAAGCTCAACTCCCTGCAGCTCGCAAACCCATAGATACCTATGAGCTATAGTCTAAACTCCTAGTATCCCCCTTAATAACCCCTATAGTAGTCCCCTATATAATCCCCTATAGATCCCCCTTTAAGGAGTTTAGACTATGGCTCAATGGTTTAGGATTTAGGGTTTAGGGTTATAAGCGTAGGGCTCAGGGTTGATGATTTAGGATTTAGGGTTTGACCCCGGGGGGTTTAGGGTTTAGGGTTTAGGGGTTCAGGATTTAGGGTCTAGTTTTCACCGCTAAACTTCGAAGGTCTGCTCTATAAGTGGAGCTCAGAGAATCCAGAGTCGGCGGTTGTACCAGGCCCCACGATGCCCACAGGGTTTTCCTGGTTTGTTTCGGCTTGACGAGAGGTCTGAACTCTTGAAAAGGGGGTTATATAGGGGACTATATGAGCTTTAGGGTTTAGGGCGTTCTACGCGCTGTCCGGTTTTGGGGTTCAGGGTTTAGGGCTGCGTGTTCCTGGGTACCACGTGCCTTATGGGAAAAAAGCCCTTATAGTGGAGGATCAACTGGAAAACCCGGATCTAAGATGGAATGGAAACTGGGGTTATATAGGCTTACAGGGGTTATGCTAGGAATCCTGCACAGCCCTTCATAGCATGTAGCTTGGGAAGTATGGTGCTTTAGGATACGAAGGTCTAAGTACCTGGGGCCTTTGCGAAATAGTTTGGTACTTTAGTACACTAAGGTCATCCAGGAGTTTTAGGATCAACAGTATCTTTCAGTGTTGCCGCGTCATTTCTTTGTTGCTGGCAACTTTTGGGTGCCCGAGAGTTGGTCATGACTTAGGGCACTGCCCCTCACAGTTGCTGTCCTCAAATGGTATTATAGGGCCTATCGGAAATCCTAGCGCTTCTTGTGAGAACTCTGTAAGGGGAAATTATCAAGTTATGACCTGCTTCACGGATTGCTCACGACATAGCCTTAAGGGAACCACATGTGACCCAGATCTTTGCAACCTCGGATAGTGTGTGAAGGCGGAGACCTTCTGGACCAAGCTGCCCTCATGAATTCGAATCCTCCGGCGTTTAAGCGTTCAGGGTTTAGAGTTCAATCTTTAGGACTTAGGATTGGAGATCTCTTTCTTCCGAGGCCAACCAGATGAGAAATCTAAAGCTGAGTACCCTGAATACAGATATACCGTATACCCTAAATCCAAAACCCTGAAAAGTTTAGAAAAGTTAAAAGAATGAGCCCAGTCGTCTACCATCTCTTGCATTTCAAAGTAGAAAGTCCGCATGGGCCTGCTGTTAATATCAGGGTTAGCAGGGGACCATGGACGTATTTCGGGCTCACAGTGGGAAATCTTGACTGTAGCTCACATGAACCTGCATGTCCAGACTTTCGCTTGTTCTGTCTAGGTTTAGGATGCAGCCCCAACGGCTGATGCACCTAAAAACACAGCCCTATGTCCCCATAAAACCCCCTATTCCCACATCTACTAATCATTTTGCTAGTTCCCAGCCCATCTAAACCCGAAACCCTTAACCCTAAAACTCTTCACCCTATGCCCGAGACCCTTAACCTTAAACCGTAAACCCTTAACCCTAAGCTTTAAACCACCAAGCAAACCACTGCTCCCGTTAGGTGATCGGGTCATCGCCCTCAATGGGATGGAGCTCAAAGGCAGGAGCCTGATACAAGCTGCGGGATGTCATATACATGGGAAGATATTTAGGGATAACTATGTAGGGTTTACATATACGTGTGTGTATATATGGATATATGTACGTATATTCACATATGGATATACAAAAATATAGGGTTCAGGGCTTGGGGATTCAAGAGTTGAGGTGTGTATCACAAAGCTTGACCTTTAGCGCCTAGCACGATGGCACTGGATTTGTTGCTCTGGTTCAGTGCTAGAAGTCTTTTTGAGAGCCTTGGGGGTTCTCAATGGGTCCCCTAAACGCAATAGCCGCACCCAAAGATCCTCTATGTGTTGACTTCAAGATCTGCTTTCCACCCTAAACCCTGAACCCTAAGCCCAAGCCCAAGCCCAGCACAGTCCTAGGACCCCTTTTGTGGCCATAAAGCGGGAATTTCTGAATATGGGGGGGCAGTTAGGATAGGCCCCAATAGGCTAAGAGGCCCCTGGCTGTTTAGGGCCTAGTGTTTGGGTAGTTGCCCGCAAATCTTGTTGCTTTTTTCTTTTTTTTTTTTTTTTTAATGGGCTTAGTCGTACTTCTTGGGGACTGTTACTGTCTGGGGGGGCCTGATACCAACCTATTGTTTGATAGCAGGACCTAAACCCTAAACCCCAATGCACTGCAAAGCTCGAATCCGTGTCGTCCCCCCCCGGGAAATTGAAGCTCTCCAAGCGCCACCGAGGAAAGGAAATGATCGACAGAATAAAGTCGGAGCAGGCTGGCATACTTTCTGGTTTTCCTAGGGAGAGGAAGCCCAAGTTGTAAGTCGTAACCACTAGAGGTGAATCAGGAAATGTATGGATGTGGGATGGAAACTTGAATTAGATCGTGGCTTCTGACGTTCAGGCGGAAAACGAAAGTTATGACCAAGAAATATCCGGTACATTATAGAATAGTTATCGTTATAAATAGCACCCGGGTGCACGATGTGCCTACCCAGTTTTTCTTATTGGCTGGTGGGGGTGGGGCTAGGATCTTTTTGGTTCCGCGCGCGGGGTGGGTGTGAGGGGCGTCGTTTTCAAATTCGTTTTCTGATTGGAAGAATTAGGGACGGTTGCAAGCAGCCCGGGGAAAGCGGTGACACGCGAGTTGAGGCTGGAGGAGGATTAAACCCTCAACCCTAAACCCCATAAGCCCTAAACCCTAACCCTTAGTAGCAGCAACTTAATCGGAATTGCTGAGTAAGAGCCAAGACCTGAGGACCACGGAGGCAAGGCAATGCTGTGAAGGGGATTTACTCCTATATTCCCCAGTAAGGATCTCGACAATTCCCGCATCAACCCTACATAGACCCTAGACCCTGAACCCTAAACCCTGAACCCTAATAATCAAAATGAACAGTTAGCCCCAGGCCTGCCTCCGGTGTTCGGGGGTGGTGCGACTCTAGGGTGGCTGGCCTAATCCTCATTTCATGAGACAGGCGAAGTAGCGGGCTACATGGGGCCGTGGATCTACGCGGTTTAGAGTTTAGCAATCTACTTTTGACGCAAGGTTCTGCATGACTCCCCAAGACTATGGCATTAGGCTGTGGTTCATGGTGCCAGAAGTATGGCTGTAACTTTTGAAGGGTATCCTTCACTTGTGCCTACTGTGACTTCTCGTGGTTGCTGCCCTTTTTCTCGGTTGGTAGGGCATGGAGGAACGGATCCCCGCAATGAGGAAAATTTAGAATCATAAAGCAACAGCCCTCACCTGTCACAAGGCTTCTCCTGTGATTGCGTTTGATACTTTGCACGGAAAGGCCCTTAACCCTAAACCCAGACCCCTGATTAATAAACCCCTCCCCTTGATAGGGATTATAATAGGGATCCTAATATTCAGGCCCTTGAAAGGACGGGGTTTATTAATCATGGGTTTACAGTAAACTTTAGACTGCCCATTACTCGAAACTCTGCGCGACTAAGTTGCAGGGACCTCAATCTGGGCTGGGTTCCCTGCAAGCCCCCTTACCCCTATAGGGTTTAGAGTTTAGGGTGTGGGCGTGCTACGTTCCTTCTTCAGCTCAACGGGAGCTTTGTCTGTTCTTGGGTTGCTGGGGGCCTCAGTGCGCCCAATGAGGAGATGCGACTCACCGTCTTGCACTACTGAAGGGGCAAAGCCCCTGGAAGGGCGCATGAGAAGTCGGGTGCTCTTGAGAAGGCATAGGGTATAATATAGGAGTCAGGATTCCTAACTAGTTTTTAAGGAGGTGATGCTAAATACTCTATATGGTAGTTTCCTAAAATAGCAGGGGGACCCCAATATAGATCCCCAAATACCTCGGTATGGGGACCCCCAAAAAGGTTAGGGAGGAGCAAGAAGCAACTTGGAATCTAGCAGAGCCCTGGTTCATAATTGAAAGCAGGTCGGTAGATTGGGGTATCACGTTCAGCATGTTCAGGGTTTCGGGATTTTGGGTTTGGGGTTTAGGATTTGGGTTCGGGCTTCAGGGATTACGGTTTAGGGTTTCGTGTTGGCAAAATTTTGAAAGTGGAGCATTGCGGCTACCTCCTGCAAAGTGACCTCGCCTAAGCAAGTATGGGTATGGAGCACTGCTGTAGACCGTCCGGAAAAGCAGAATAGTCTTGGTAGGGTCTAGGGTTTTGGAGGCCCCTTTCAGAATTCCACTTTCGCTTACTGAGCGTCAGGCCAATCGTCAAAATCACAGCGCTTTGCTGCACGTAGAGCCCCATTAAAACAGGGCCCTTGATAAGTCTGAATCCCCTGTGACTGGAGTCTACATGGGGTTCCCACTAAGCCTCTTTAGGCTCTCCAAACTGCCGAACGGCCCAGACTTCATTCGGTTCAAGCTTGTCAATGTCCTGGGACTGGGAACCAGTTTCCAGGGTGTTTAACACTTGCTGGTGGTGCGTAGGGAATGAAGACGCGGAAGAGAAAGTAGGCGCTTGCGTTTAGTTTTTTCAGGATTTGAGTTTTTATGTCTTGGGAGTGGAGGCTATCCACCAGTAAGTCCCATGTTTCATCGGGCCATGTGTGGAAGTGTGTCGAGAGGGAGCAAGCTATGAGAGGCCAGAGCACAGTGAAGTCAGAGGCAAACATGAAGCCTGAGCCTCAGGGTCTAAGTCAAGAACCTATCCCTATATAACCCCAATATACTATAGTAGTTTCCATTTTCTTTTCCATTATTCCTTATATAACCCCAATATACTAAAGTAGTTTCCATTCTGGGGCTTTAGGTACCGAAGCCCCCCTCAGGTGGTTGATGATAGTATTTGGGACCTAGGGCCCCTTTATTTGGGTACTTGGACTGTCTATTGGACAAATTACTGCTCTATTTGAGGCTACTTTCTAGATTCCATGTTCAGGCCTAGCACATCCTTAATACTGCAAGTAGTCGGATATGTTCCCAGAACTGGTTGCTACACATGGCCTCAAAGAACAGTGTTCAGTCTTCAGTGTTCAAAAGACTGCGTGTTGTGGAAACCTTGCACATCCTCATATCGAACACCCTCACAATTGATTTTCTCTCGCAGTATTGGCCGCTCGGGATTTCTTCAAAAGGGCTCACATGGTCAGTTCTGGCTCCTCAGTTGCTCCCCTTGCCCATGTCTCCGTGATAGTTGCAGCTTACATAGTCGCACTGAAGAGGGGGGGAGGATTAAGTAGAATTACCTAAACCCCAAAAGTATGTAAAATAATAGCCCTAAACCCATGATAAAAGCCATAAGGGCCATTATTTTACATACTTTGGGGGTCCAGGTAGGTACCAATGTAGAGGAATAGGATGTCCAAGAATTGGCATTCCCAAGTACCCTTACCCAGGGTTTAGGGTTTAGGGTTTAGGGGTTTAGGGTTTCGGGTTGGAGGATTTACGTTGAAAGGCCATGAAGGCGCCCCAGAAGGGACCCCTACTTCTCCAAAGCAGGGAATCCTATAGACAAACTCCAGCACCAGCGGCCCCCCCCTCGAACCCAACAAACTAAACCGTGGACCCTAAACCCTAAGCCCTAAACCCTAAGCCCCTATACCAACCCTAAACCTTATAACCCTAAAACTTGTATAAACCCTATAAAACTATCGGTGTTGTTGGTAGCCGAGATCTCCCGCAGAAGGATCCATAGCTGTCATATGATTAGGGTTGAGGGTTTAGGGTTCGGGGCTTACCAAAGCCCTCCAATTGCTCTATAGGTGCACTTAACTGGAATTGGCTGAACATATGTAACATCTTATGTACTTAAACCCCAAAAGTATGTAAAATAATAGCCCTAAACCCATAATAAAAGCCATAAGGGCCATTATTTTACATACTTTGGGGGTCCAGGTATGCCTGACCTCCATAAACATTAGCCCTGAACCCTAAATCCTAAGCATAAACCCGTAATGCCATCATCTCTTGAGCTAAAAGCGCATGTACCACGGTGGATACTAAACATCCTGCATGACCCCAAAGTACCTCCTACGCTGCGAACGATACAACTTTAGTGTACTAAGGCCAAGAAAGAGTTTCAGTAGCAACAGTAGATATCTGAGGAGCTAAGGATAAAGAAAGGCTTACGTTGCATGCTAAAACGTCGTCTTTAGTTGCATGCTAAAACGTCGTCGACGTCGTCGACGTAATAGCAATTGGTGAATAAAACAGTATTAGTAATACCAATAGTAGGATCTTAATGTTCAGGCTTGTTTTTCGGCTTCAAAAAGAGTGTTGCAATATCTTTGTATAAGTGCTTGTTATACATATATATATACAATTTGCAGTCAGTGCTGCTCATGCCTGCTAGTTAGTACCTATCCCTAAACCCTAAATCCTAAACCCTATACCCTATACCTAAACCCTATGGTCTCTAGCCGACATGCTGCGCTTCACCCCAATGGCCTGCCAAATCTTGCAGCAGCATGCTGCAACGTGTTGATCGCAGGACTGGCCATACGTCGCAGTGTACTGGCACTGCGCCCCGAGTATGTCCCGTGGAGCCTTTATCCCAAGGCCAAGCCAGAGAAGCGTTTGAGGTGGAATAGATGAGCCAGCTGTTCAAAGATTGCACACACGATCCTGAAGGACGATTCCTAGAATCTCCCAGTAGTCCCTGCTGTCATGATTTACAGGTTCCGATTACTACGATTGCCTCTCGTAATATCTTGAGTGTGCTGCTGTAGCATCGGACCATAAATCCAGCGTCACAGCACCTGCGGCTTGGTATGCGGACCCAGTTGCAATTCTACCAAGAAAGGATACAGATGTTGGAGGTGAATGATTTAGGGTGTCTGGTACACGTGAGGGTTCACGCAGGATGCACGGTTTATTGGGTTTAGGATTTAGGCAGGTGAGGATAATCTGGAGTTTCAATTTTGGTTTAGGGTTGGGGGTCAGCCATGCGATCGCGGCGCGTAGACTCTCACTGAACACTGCTCCTACCCTAAACCCTAAAACCCTAAAACCCTAAAACTCCAAGCCCTAAAGGAAAACTCACCTTGACACCCTTAAATCACCCAGTACCTGCAGGTCAAAAGCCAACAAAAAAGCAGCTGAGAGATTAGGACACATCTCCGACTTGTGATGATATGATATACACTGTTCCCAGCCGGGACTGTGCTGACCCTTGATCCCCAGCACTTGATTTTGATTCGTACTTCTTAACTTCAAACCTTAACTGGAAAAAGAAAGAGAGAGAGTGTGAGATATCATAACCCCTAAACTCCCCAAATCTTTGCCTTGGGGACATACTCGGCCGAAACAGCACTCTCAAGCTGCTGACGAAGTGTGTACTGCAGAGGTTTGAGGAACTACGCAGAAGCCCGAAAGGGTTTAGGGTCCCGTTTAAGTAGATAGAATATGGGGTATATGGGGATCTTATTATAACATACTCAAAGCCATATTCGATTTACTTAAGGGGGTCCCTAAACCCTACACCCTATTTTCGATCTACTTGAGGGGGACTATAGGGGGACTATATCCCTAAACCCCATATTCTATCTACTTAAAGGGGATTATACCCCTAAATCCTAAACCCTATATTCTATCTACTTGAGGGGGACTATCGGGTTCAGGGACCCCCAAACTCTAGTCTGATTAGCCCAAGTAGATTCTGCGGACCTTAATCCCTAAACCTCAAACCCTAGAACCTAAACCCTATAAGGGTTTAGGGGTTTAGGGTTGACGTAGGGTAGGGTTTAGGCGTTTAGGGTTTAGGGGTTCAGGGTTTAGGGTGCCCTTTACCCTAAACCCTTAAACCCCCTCTAAACCCTAGACCTCAAACCCTTAAGATTGGAAGCTTTAGACTTTTGAATGGGAGCAGGCTTTGAGATGAAGCATTTGGCATTGTCGTGCTGGTTTCGTACGGGGTTTAGGTTAGGGTGCAGGGTTTAGGGTTTAGGGCTCAAGGTTTACGGGCGGTAGGGATGCAAGGGCTGTGGATTTGGGGTTGGGGCTTGGGGCTTATGAGTTAAGGAATCTCGTGTATTGGCGTTGAACAGGGGACATGTACCTTCGCAGTCTCACCTCTCCTCCTGGCAGGCAAGATTAAGCCCTACAGGAAGACTCCTACACCGCAAATAGTCCGGTTGCAACCTAAGCTCCCTGGTTTAGGGTTTAGGGTATAGAGTTTAGAGGATTGTTACTGTGAGTGACAACAATCAGCGTTGCTGAAGATACCCACCCAGATCGAGGCAGAGGCCCTAAAGCTTGAGGCAGAAGGACTTGTGCAGCAATTTACAGTTCACTGACTGGTGCCCTATATATATAATATGTACATATATATATATATGACTATATTCAATCCACCACTCCCCCTGAAGAACCAAGAGTAGGTTTTAGGGCTTAGGGTTCGGGGCAGAATTTCCTCTTACGGTGGATACTAAAAGCCCTGCATCACCTTTCTAGACTGTAATGTTATAGTATGTTATAATTCCCAAGGTAGAAGGTGTTAAGGGTCATGCACTAGAATTCACAAGGTCTAGGGTGTTCAGTGTCATGCGCGGTCGTTCGTATACAGCATATGGCTTCAAGCCCAGTAAACAGCACATCCCAGACGTTGGTGACTTGGATCTCACGCTTTCCATGATTAATCAAAGCTTTAGCTGAAATCGATCCTGTGTAAACACCAAATCTGAGGTGGCCATAACTTAAGCCTCCCAGTTGTGTCTCGTGCTTTGTCCAGCTTTTTTGCAGGCTCATATTGGCATTGGATGACAAGTAGTAAACGGGCCTAATTTTTTAGCCTTTACATTCCATTGCCTCCTGATGCTCTGCCCCAAAGCCAACACGCAAACAAGAGGAGCTAAGCCCCAAATCGCAAATCGACCAGAAAGACACCGTCGGCACGCGAGTCAAGCAATCGAGCAATCCTGGCCCCATCCGCAGCCAATGCGGATGGATTTTCAGCGCCGATGCGCATCGAAAATGGAGTCTTCTGGGTTGCTGTTAAGGAACTTAACTTAAGTTACCATAATGGGCATATGTAGCACTTAATATTTCCCCAAATATAGTAACTTAGGTTGTATTAGCAGCAACCCAGTTTGTTTCAGAGGTTGCAGCTAGGGAGGCATGGCTTGAAGGCGTTTGCAGCGTGGCTTCTTTCTATGTTACCCTAAGGGTCCAAGGACCCAAATAATAGGGTTTTAGGGCCCAAATACTATAATATTAATGGTATTTGGGCCCTGAAACCCTATCATTTGGGTCCTAGGACCCTTAGGGTTAAGGTATATTCCCATTGTCTCGTCCACCCCCCATATCCGATATAAAACTAGTTTCCATAGTACTTTCCTTTCTCTTTGCCATTTTATTCTCCACGAAATATTGGTCTTTATTTAGGCCCCTAAGCCCTAAACCCCTAAACCTCTACACCCGATAATCCCTAGACCCTAAGCCCATGCTAAGGGAGTTCTGGGCAAGAGTAGTGGTGGAGAGCATGGTCTGCTTGTATGTTGGTTGTTGGTAGGAAACGAAGGACTGCACATGGGTTTGGGGTTAAGGATTTAGGGTTGAACGGTTTTAGGACTTAGGGTTTAGGGTATAAGAGGGGCCGACATAAATACTACAACAGGAGAATCAAATGGAAAAGAACATGTTAAAACTATTGTCCAACTTGCCAGTACCCTTGTTTGGCGTTATAGGGTCCCTAACAGCTTTCAGCACTCTACACGTGCAAGCCAGTCTGGCCAGTCTATCTTACGGGGATAGTAGTATTGCTCCACAAACGAGTAAGACTATATCTTCCTTGTAGGCATATATTGCCTTTCAACTCTAAACCGTCATATGTTGTGCATACTCAGGGCTTCAAGACTTCAGGTTCAGAAATCTGGTAGTTCTTTACTTGGTTGAGTTCTGGGTGGCGGGCATGAGGTTATATCGTCGGGAGCTACTGCTGGCAAACTCTCCTTTACAGATAATCTCCCATAATGCCTTCATACTAACATTACCCAGCCCTCCAACAAGAATGCCACACATTTATTTACCGCAGGAGACCTATATATTAATGGGTATATGTAATATTAGGCGTGGGCGCCGTTAAGGGTTTAGGGGTTCAGGATCTAGGATTTAGGGTTTAGGTTCTTTGATGTCTCGGAGGCCGTGCTCATCCCGGCCATCCTCCGTGACAGCCGGAGCACTGCAGAGTCCTCCACAGAGGATGGATTCCGAGTTGCAGGGTTGAGCTGCTAAGGGTTTAGGGTGGAGGCTTCAGGGCTGAGCTGTTGACTGGATCTTCATTATTTAGGGACTCTCTGTACTAGAGGGTTTCCTGAAATTCGGGGTACCCTGCTGGGGGTCCCAGAACAAGGATCATGGTATATTGGGGTCTATATTGGGGTCCCTCTACTTCGGGAAACAACCATATGTTCTAGACCTACATTTCTTCGTGAGAGCAGAAGCTGGGTTTTTCTTCTCAAGTCCAAGGCCTACGGCTTGGGGAGGATGAGTAAGGGTTTGGGTTTGGGGTTGAGGGTCTATCAAAACAGGTCGGGAGGGCCTTTGAGAAGAGGGTAAAGCTGTATATGGTAGTTTCCCAAAATAGGGGCCAAAATACTACAGTCCTTACTATGGGGACCCCCAAAATGGAACCCCTAATTGAGGCAAACTCCATATTGCTGAGCTAGTGTCTAAACTCCTTGAGGGGGTTTCTTTAGGGGATTAAATTGGGGTTATTAAGGGAGATACTAGGGAATTTAGAGTAGCTCATATGAGATTATGAGCAATGCGGTGCCCGCAGGTCACGAGTAGTTGGAAGCAGGGGAAAAGGCCAAAGGACTCAGCAGAAGAAGCTGTCGAAGTCTTGGAATCTTATGAAGTCTCGGCCAGACTTTCGAGCCCCCCATTCATAAACATGCTTCATGAATGATCAGGGTTTGGGCATTCAAGGCCCTGTGGCAAGGGCTTGCGCTTGGATTTAGGGTTTCGGATGTTTGCGGTCGTTTGGCTTGTTTGACGGTACGCAAGAAGTTTATGGGCTCTCATGTGGATCCTCAGGATCATGTCCGAGCGGATGAAAGGGACACCTGAATAGCTACAACAATGTTTCATCATCTTTCGTGTAGACCTCTCAAGATTTCACCCCACAGATTAGTCGGGGCTGTTTCTGGACACCTTCTATTTACATGTTACAAGGAACCTGGTAACCGCTGTATACTCTATGACCTTGAACCCCAATCTGGCATGACCCTAAACCCTAAACCCTAAACCTGTTTCCAATTGCCTTTTGCTTAACACTTTCAACTCATGAGTTCCACGGGTCCAGCCTCTCCAGCCCCAACCCCCAACTTACTGGTACTGAATATGAGATGGAGGATGGATCCCTACAGTAGGGGTTAAGGGTTTAGAGTTTTTGTATACTCCCCAGTGATGAAATAGTGTCACTTCTCCACGGGCAAGACAAGAGGGAAATTAATAAAGGAACTTGGCTTGCCTCCGACCCCTCACATATGCCTAAGACTATCGCATGACTCATAGAGCGTCCATGTACCGTCCACGTAGTGTAGGGTTTAGGGTTCAAGCTGTCATAGAAGGGTTGCGGTAAACTTTCCAAAGAAACGAACACATGGAACAGCAAATGGAAGCTGGGACATAGGGGCATATGGAGTCGGGGCTTTGGGGTTCGGGCAAAGAACTGGATTTTGGCAACCCTTAAACCTTACATCCCAAGCACTTAAACTCATAGGGATCTTAGGGGTTGTTGGGGAGGGGGGGTGTCGGGGGTCTTCTTAATGGTGTCGGGGGTCTTCTTGATAAAGCCTTACTACGCCAAACATTTAGGCGTTCAAACCCCATATCCTAAACCCTCAACCCCAACACCCCCTAAACCCTCACCCCTAAGCCCTAAACCGTAAACCCTAAACAGGAGTTTCCACTTTAGTTTCCATTATCCCTATATAACCCCTATATTCCACCCCTATATTCCCTCCTACAACCCAATCCTAAGCCATAAGCCCTCAACACTAGACCCTCAACCCTAAACCCTAAACCCTATGCCCTAAACCCTAAGCCCTAAACCCTAATTGCTAAACTCAAGGCTTAGGCCGCCCACCCCCGATCGCTTATGCCCCTTGAATCCCCACACCAAACAGGCCTTGCCTCCTTATTTTTAGGGGTGTTCTAAAGGTCTCGAGAATTTTCAAGGTTTTCAGAGGCCTCAGCACTCCCAAAGCCAGCTGCAGGGCCTCCAAACGGCCGCCAGATCCCTGCTAGAGTCAGACTTCAGGACAAACCCTTTGCAGTCTTGCCAAGGGTTTTCTTCAAGCCTTTCGGAAACCAGAAGCTTGGCTACATAAATGTGTGGTGTTGTTGACCAAGATGGACCTAACTGAGTTTAGGTCCTAAACCCTAGTAGGAATAGGTTTGGGTGGTTTGGCCGCCTGGGACGGCGTGGGGTGCATGAATGTGGTAGATGGCCTTCCACAGTCAGGCCGATGCAGCTTGTCGCATGGCACGACACGCTCGAAGCGACTTCTGTGGCATGACTATCTCTGCTTCAGCGCTAAATCACGGCAAACCCTAATCCCTATTCCCTAGACACTCAACTCTAAACCCTATGCCCCAAAACCCTAAGCCCTAAACCCCAAACCCTAAGCCCTAAACCCCTCAACCCTAAACCATCAACCCTTAACCCTCAACCCTATCAACAGCAGCCTGAGAGGCGACGCCCAGTCAGAAGCCAGCAGCGGCCTACGAAGTCAGCGCCCGAGCCTCAGCCCTGAGACTTTGTTTTAGGTTTAGGGTTTTGGGTCAAGGGTTTAGGGTTTTAGGGTTAAGGGTTTGAGGGTTTAGGGTTTTAGGGTTTACGATTTAGGGGTTTCAGGGGGTTTTAAGGTTTAGGGTTTTAGCGTGTTTAGGGTTTTGGGTTGAGGGTTTTGGGTTCTAGTGGGTTTTAGGTTTATAGGGGTTTATTAGGTGGTTTTGGGGGTTTGGGGTTGAGGGTTTTGTTTTTTTGGGATTAGGGTTAGGGTTTTAGGGAGGTTTAGGGTATAGGGGGTTTTAGGGTTTCGGGTTTAGGGCTTAAGGCTTAGGGCTATGGATTTTGCCTTTTTATTTTGGGGTCTCCTTATTCAAGATCAGCATTAGGGTTTAGGGTTTAGGGTTTAGACTAAGTAGCACAAGTATCCCAATGCGGAACCAGGCTCCTGCAAGCTCCACCTTGAAATTATCACTCCTGCATACCTTAAACCCAGGGACCAGGGTCTCAGAGTGTTTTTGGGGTTTAGGGTTGAACCACGATAGCCTACAATCTGAAATCCCTCAGATCTGTACCATTTGAGCATCTGCGCCCAACGACTCCCATAGCTAATTGTCGGACTTTCTCGAAGTCGTGGGTTTCTTTAAGACGTCCTTTCAAATAGCGGGGTGTAGAAGAGGGCCTGGATGATTTGGGGAAACACGATGAAAGCTCTCCCCAACACAATATGAGCCGTAGCACCTACTGCTTCCCAATTTCCTCTAAACTCCCCATAACCCTAATTTCCATTTCGTTCTCCACTAATGGACTTATATCTCTACAAGCTGTACCTTAAACCCTAGGCCCTAAAGTAATTACATAATAACTTCTATGTACCCCTTAAGCGGTAGTTTCGCCAAAAGGGGGATCCAATATAGACGCCAATATACTTCAATAATCTTTTATTATGGGCACCACCACCCCCTCCCACCCCCTCCCACCCC
>CAJNIZ010003540.1:0-23396 GCA_905231905.1 Symbiodinium pilosum | reverse complement strand
GGAGTTTTCCTTTGGACCCTTAGGGTTTGTACCCTTAGGTTTTGGGTCCCTAAACCAGGGAATATGGCCCTCAATAAGGGTATTTGGGACCCAAAACTTAGGGGTACAAACATTAAGGGTACAAACCTAAAGTCTTTGAGACTTAGGGTTGAGGCTTCAGGACGTCTTTTTCTCCACCCGAGATCCTTAATTTTCCTCCAAACGTAGCATGGAAGTCCCAAAGGCCCTATGAAGATTTCTGGTCTAAGTGGTGAGTGGGAGTGAGTGGTAGTCAGGGAACCCGGAAGCAGTGGCGGTTCAGGTTTAACGGTTTAGGGATTTTTTGGAAAGGCTCGGTGGAAAAGGTGGACTTGGTAAGTAGGTTACTGATGGCGCTACCTGGGGCTGTCTTACGAAGGCTAACAGTGTTTTTACTAAGTCTCCCCAAGACTTAAACCCCGCAGGCCCCTATAATAGCTGTAAGCGCTATAATGTTGACTTCGCACTGGGGACTCGGCCTGCGCTTGTGACATCCCGCCATTGGGACGCAAGTTTAATGATACCCACAGTTATAGTCTTACTGGAAAGTTTTATTTCTCTTGGGATACTGATTTCAACTAGGTTTTAATTGCTTCTAAATAGAATTACAGACCATCATTTCTAGCATTGTTATTCAGGGCCCCCCTCCAAATGGACATAGACCAATCGGGGGTGAGGGGGTGCATTAATGCGAAGTCACCATTACTTGCCAAACCCTTCAGAAAAGCTGACCTCGACCTTATTAAGCCTCTTATAACCCTATATAGCCTTTAATCCAATATAAGCCCTATATAACCCTATATAGCCTATATATATGCATCCCTTAGAAACCCCTTAGAAACCCCCATATATGTAGCCCTGCTAGAGAACCCTTAGATAACCTATAACCCCATTGTTAGTTTAAGGTCGGCTTTGCTGGGCCTGGGCAAGCCCCTTGTGGATTTCCGCTTCCGGTATCTGCTGCTCAGGGGCACGGGGAGTATTTTGGGAAACTGCTATATTGTGTCGGGAAACTTTCAACAACATATGTTATGCAGGGAAACAAACTACCATATTATGTAGGGAGACTACTCAATTTATTTGGGGGTCTAGGGTGAAGGGTTTGGAGGTTGGGCCTTGTGTATCAAGAGGGCTTGGGTAATAGAGGGACCTGTAAAGTGGATTAAAATAAAAGGGTTGCTGTAACCAAACTATGTAGGAGATCTTTTCAGCCCGATTCCTTGCCAAGGGAGACGACTTGAAAAACTTTTGGGGACCAGCAAGGTTCAATGAGGATGACGTAGGGGGTATTTCGGGGATCATGGAAAAGAAAATGGAAGCTACTACATTACTGGGTTTCTATAGGGGTTATTTAGGGGATAATGGAAAAGAGTTGGATTCAGAAGCAAGGCTCAAAGTCAGACGTTGAGGGGCTTCCTTTTTACCCGGGGGTGGTCGGCAAAGAAACGATTGCCAGCTAAAGGACCCCCGAGGCTCGAGTCGTAGCTATCTTGCAGTCTTTTCCGTTACTTGTGAGTGAACACCCAAGCCAATTTAGTAGTTTCCTTACATAATACAGTAGTTGGTGTGCGAGCCCGTTCCTGCCCGTGTTGTTTCGTGCCTTTTTCTGGTTTTGATAGATTTTGAGTAGGACTTTCATTTATTGCAGGGGACTGTGGGGTTCTTGGGGGGGACATGGTGGCGTTCATTTGGAACCTTCAGGTTTTGCAGGGCTTTATGGCGTTATTGGGGGGGACATGATACCCAGCTGATTTATCAGCAAACAGGCCCACAATGGCGCTTTATGTATACACACGCACGCAGACCGCAAAGTGCCCTGTAAACCCGCAATCCTCTATCCTTATCCCCACTGAATCCTTAAACCACATCCAATACAAGCCCCGCATATTCCCCTACATTAGTATATAACACCGAAACCTGAAACCTTCAATCTGAAAAATCTCTAAGCCCCTCAAGCCTAAAAACTTTCAATCTCTGTAGGAGCAAGGTTCCGTGTAAGCCCTGTAAACCCCTATAGAACCCTTATATAGCCCCCCATATATTGTCCCTATGTGCCGTATAACCCCTATGTTATTATAAGCCCTCAAACAAGGTCCTAAATTCCAAAACCCTTAAACCCTTAAACCCTAAAACCCTAAACCCCAAAACCCCTAAACCCAACACCCCTTAAACCCCAAAACCCCTAAAACCAAGGTTCCGGGTGGCTGTGAAGCATCCCGGAGCGCAGCCAAGCCACGGCCTTCGTCTTTGGGCCTCTTGTCCAGGTCACTGTCAAGGGGATTAGGGTTTAGGGTTTAGGGTTTAGGGTAACCCGGGGATAATGGAAAAGAACATGGAAACTACTATAGTATGTTGGGGTTATTTAGGGATAATGGAAAAGAAAATGGAAACTACTATAGTATGTTGGGGTTACTTAGGGGATAATGGAAAAGAAAATGGAAACTACTATAGTATGTTGGGGTTATTACTGTCAAGCCCAATAGAACCCCTATAAACCCTAGTAGTTTCCATTTTGTTTTCCATTATCCCTATATAGCCCCAATTAATATACCCTAATAATCCCCTGTCAAGGCTTAGTGGAGTTTCGGGTTAAGGGTTTCGGGTTTAGAGTTTAGGGTTGAGGGTTGAGGGTTTAGAGTTAAGGGCTTCGGGTTTAGAGTTTAGGGAGCTTAGGCTTTAGGAAGTTTCATGCTCAGGGAGTTTAGGGTTCATTGTTTTGGGGGAAGTCAGAGTTGAGGTAGGTTTCAGCTACACTCTCCCAAACTAACATGGAAACCCATAAGGTCCCCTTTTAGAGGGACTGTAGTCTTTATAGGACCCTTTTCGGGATTCCATGTTAGTTTCCAGGAGTGTATAGCATTTTGTTTCTTAGATTGAAATCGCAAGATGAACGAGGAACATGTGCTTGTCGCTTTTAATCTACCAGCTGTCTGGCCATAATCTGTCGGGTTCAGGGTTTGGGGTTGGGGGTGTAGCGATATTTCCTGACATGTCGATCCTCCTTGCATACACCTCCCCTCTTCCCATTGCCCCATCAAGATACCAGAGCCTTGAAGCCTTTACAAATGGACCTCCAGTTCCGAGAAACCTTCAAAACCTAAACCATTGCAAGAACGTCGTGTAGAGCCCAGAGTACAGTTCCCCTTAAGTAGATAGAATATGGTGTATATGGGGATATTATTAGAAATTACCAAAGCCATATTCTATCTAATTTACTAAAGGGGGACCGCATGCCTATGGGTCTCAGTCCACGAAGAAAGGTCTTGAGCCTACTTGACGACTCGTGGAGCACTGTTGCTTGGCAGCAGAAGCCGTACGAAGCGTAGGTAGGTAAAAACGGAACTTATCACCGGGTGAAACCGTATTGCCTCTTATAAGAGTATATCCACAAAACAACATTTTTTCGTGCTATGCCTACTAGAAGTCACACTTGGCAGATGCAATGGTGCCGAGCCTAACCCGTCGTATTGTCTATAACATATTTGTATATATACATAGGTATGCACACAAAAACTCAGCGGTGTAGTATACCATAGTCAGTGCAATTGCCGCCATTGTAATTTCAAATGCTTACATGAGTTGCCGAGATTCCTTCAACTAGGTCTTATTTGTGCCGCGCTTTCTTGCCAACGTATATCGTCTGTACTTGGAGTCGCCGTCAGTTCAATGTAGTAGGTAACAACCTAAAGCTTAAACTCAGAGCCGTAGCCTGCAGCCATGCTTGTCAGGGAAGAACTGCAAGTATCGTTTTACTTGCCTCTGCTGAGCAAGGAATGAAGGAATGGATCCTTGTGGTAGTCCCTATACACTCCCCAATGCTACGGTAGCTTTTCCTTTGCTTCATTCCCCGCTAGCTAGAGGTAAGTTTACACTTCTTGGGGTAGGTTTTCCAACCTTGCGTCAATAAAATCTTGTTTCCTTCAGAGGGAACATCGGCAAAGACGCGGCTTCGCTCCAGGGTATATGCAAGAGGGTTTCATTACGGGTTCTTGGTGCATGTACGTAGGGTTCCCAAAGGAATATTGGTTCGTTTTGATGTGCAATGTAGGGGACCATCACTAAAACTATGGATGGCTCATACGTGACAAGGACCCCTCAAAAGGAGGGCACCCAGACTGTTGAAACCTTATACATCCATAAACGTCCCTATATATGTTTACGTCTCCATGTATCTTCCGTAAATTCCTTCAGTGGAGCGGAAGCCACCATGTGAGCTAAGGTCTAAACTCCTAGTTTTCCCTTTAGTAATCCGAATATAACCTCTATGCAACCCAGCCCTATATAACCTCTATTGCCCATATAAAACATCCCCAGGTAGCACAGCGAGGCGATCTGAGCTCTTACGAACTCGTCGGGGCTGCTTGGCAGCTCTAGATAATTGAAAGTAGGGTTGCTTATGTACGTATGTATAGTCCCGCTTAAGTACATAGAATACGGGGTATATGGGGATCTCATTATAATATACCCAAAGCCATATTCTATGTACTTAATTAAGGGGGACTATGTGCGTGTATGCATGTATGTGTGCACTCATGTAAATATTTCCTTTTGTAGTCCCCGTAGGAAACATCCTCAGCTTCCCGAGGGGGGATTTTCTGATGAGATTTATTCCCTGAATAGTATCCTTGTTATTAATATAATTACTAATGCTGTTTCTTCTTATTAGTAGTAGTACTTTTCCAAGCACTTATTACTGTTTAGCCGTTCAAAAAGGACCTGGCGCTATCCGTGGAAGCATCCAGCCGGCTTTTATCTTCCCCAGGCGCCGGTTTTGCAACGAAGCATGCAGCCGATGATCTGACCTTGAAGCCCCAAATCGAACCCCTGTAGAATCCCCCAATACTAATATATAATTTTATGGGTGTATGGGTCATCCACTCTCCCCTATATTATAGGGGAGAGTGGAAAGATCGAAACTACTATTATAGTAGTTTTTACTTTCTTTTCCATTATCCCCTATAAAACCCCTACATGATCCAAGTACATAATTAGTAGTTTCCATTTTCTTTTCCATGATCCCTCATATAACCCCTAAAGAATCCCAATAATATAGTAGTTTCCACTTCATTTTCTTTTACGTTATCCCCTATATAACCCCTACATAGTCCAAATAATGTGGTAGTTTTATGTCTTTTCCAGTCGTGTTTTTTCCAGATCAGACAAAAAAAATACCGAGCAAACGCGGTCGCGCCTTCGGGGTCATGTTTTCCCGTTCTTGCAATGGCTGGCTACGTCCCAACCAGGACGGCAGCCCACTTGGGTTTACGGTGTAGAATTTAGGGCAGAATACTGAAATGAAGTACTGACATGACTGACATGGTCTTCCTAGACACCCCAATGTGGTACATGATTGGGGGTCACACTAAGAATGCTAACCACAAAAATCCTAACTAAACCCTGAACCAAAACCCTATAGTCCCCCTTAAGTAGATAGAATACGGCTTCGACTATATTTAATAGGATCCCCATATACCCCATATTCTATTTACTTAAGGAGGACTATAAACCCTAAACCCGGAAAAAGTCGCAAGAAGGGACGACATAGGAGGGTCTAGGTAAAACAACCACGATGCTACGCTCATCAGTGCAGCTAGCCATGTGTCATGCGGTTTAGGGTTTAGGGGTCTAGCGTTTCAGGTTTGGGGGTTAGGGTTTATGCGGTAGGGTTTAGGGTTCAGGGCCAACAGAGTTTGAGGTTTGGGGGCGGGGGTTTAGGGACTATAGGGTTTAGGGGTTTTGGGCCTATAGAGTTTGAGGTTTGGGGGTGTAGGGTTTAGGGTCCTGGCAATTTCTACGCAGGGGAAAACCCACGCAAGGACTAGGTCGTTTCCTGTAAATAGCGTCCTACAAGCGCCATTATTATAGATATGCCTAGTCCTCCGTTCCTGAACTACCTAGGCCAAATTAATAATTGGAAGGATATTCACAACACGGCCACGGATTAGTCCGAAACCGCCTCACCACTGCCTCAGCATCTACTTCTAAGGTCCGAACCATGGGCCCATAATATGTGCCCTCTCCCTGCTTCCGGGGTCCGAATTATGAGCCTCAGGTCGGGCTTACAGGGGCTTTGTTCCTAGGAGAAAGGGCACATACTGGGGGCGCACAGTTCAAACCTTAGCTGGCTCCACACCATCAGTTGTGTCTTGGTGGCTCCCGATGTTCTGCTCTGCAATCAGGCCTTATTCCATGCCGCCCGTCTCCTGAGTCCCAAAACCTAAGCCCGAACTCTAAATCCCAAACCCCAAACCCCAGACCATGGGATGTCAGTTCGAAAGTTTCCCCCAACAACATAGCCTGCAATCCAAGACAAGTCCTCAAGCCCGACCTCAAACCCTCCGCACCAGCAAGCACATCAAATGACACATGTATACACACACACACACGTATATGCGACATAGTTGTATACATAAAGCACTAACACGATCCTGAAGATACCATTGTTATGTGTATATATATATACGCTATACACTTGATGTGTTCACATACAAATATCTCCCTTCTATGTCATGCTCTGTATGTGTATACATATATATGCGCACATTATGACGGTCATGTACGTAGGGCTTTTTCAACATATTCATGTACATACACCTGTTTGCAGATGTATCTGTCTGTATACAGGCCACTAGTCCCAAAGCCGTAAACCCTAAACCCTAAATCGCAACATGTATGTGTGTATGCATATGTATACATATATACAAACATTATATATATATACACACATAAATATGTGCACATGCATTATGTATATATACACATGCATTATATATATATACACATATAGATGTATATACATACATGCACATCATACGATGTACATGCTGCGAGGCCAACCCGAAGAGAGCAATCTAACCGTGCAATTCCAGCTAAGCTCTGGCTTGGCCGAAGGCCCTCCCTGGGAGATTCATCGATTTTTGTGTTTTAGGTATTTAGGGTTTTAGGGGTTTAGAGGTTCTGGGTGTGTAGGGTTTTTGGGGTTTTTAGGGAGATTTGGTGTTTTACGGATTTAGTGTTTTAGGGGTTTCGGGGTGTTTGTGGGCTCAGGTTTAGGTTCAGGGTTTTAGGGTTTCAGGTTTTGGTTGAGTGTTTAGGCCTTGGGGGCGTTTGGCGGATTTGAGGTTTTTTGGGTGCGTTTTTTGCGGGGTGGTTTCGAGCTAGGGCGTTGGGGCGTGGGGCGTGGCAAGGAATAAGTTTCAGGTTCCTGGATTCGGTGATTACTGGCCTAAACTCTAAACCTCGAAGCCAACATGTAACCCCATTCCCTAAACCCTAAACCCTAAACCCTAAATCCGAAGCCCCCTCGGAACGGACAGTGGTCCCCTCTCCATCTCTGGAGGCGGGGAGGCGGTCCTTCGCCTGGCAGAGGGCTTCACATTCCCGATCCTGCGCCACTTCTCTATGACAGGCTCGGGCAAGGTTTAGGGCTTTTGGTGTAGATGGTTTAGTGGTCAGGGCTTCTAGTTTCGAATTATTTTTCAACTTTTTTCGGAAAGATGCCAAATCTGGATGGCTGGGATGACCTAGACCTCAAACCCTGGGTTTAGGGTTAGGGATTTACCCTACAATTCCCATATTACCCCAACAGTGGAGAGTCAGAAGGAAATGAATGGCAAATGAAATGGACTTTGTGTTTACATGGGCCCTGCATAAACCCAGTTTCCGCCATTGATTTGCTCATTTTCTGCTCTTTTACATGCTCCATTATCGAGTATGTATGCCGACGTTCTTAGAGGATGGTTGCAGAGGCTATAACACCAAGATTAGATAATATGGTAGTTTCCATTTCCTTTTCCGTTATCCTAATCCCCTAATAACAAAACTGAAGCCAGATTACCTACATTACTTCTGTGATCTTAACATGTACCATAGTATGATGTAGTAGTTTCCATGTTCTTTTCCGTTATCCCTGTATAATCCCTCCATAACCCCAACATATACCATAATATACCATAATATACCATATTATGCCATAATATACTCTAATATGCCATAACATACAATGATATACTATGATGTACCCCAATATAACCCTACCATGAACCTCAACCCTAAACCCTAAATCGTAGTTTCCATTTTCTTTTCCACTATCCCTATGTAATCCCTATATACCCCCAATGTTAGCCAACGACAACTGACAAGGTGGCACGGCGCAGCCCTTGGAAGAGAACGAAACCACCACGACCACGAGCACAACGGTCACCAGGACCGATGCGCCGGTGGTGCCTCGTCATCTTACAAACGGCTTAAGGTGGAGTGAGCAGTGGCAAGAACATTGAAGCCCTAAACCCTAAACCCTAAAACCCTAAACCCTATCAAGGAACCCATTCTAGAGATCCCCCACCCAGCAATGCCCCGCGAGACCCGGTCAGTTATTCAGCATTTTGCACTTGAAGCCCTGTTCTGATCAGTGAAGGCCTCTACATTCAATCGCATAAAAGTCGATAGAAGCACAGTTTCCATCTGATTGGCAATGTTCTTTGCCATGTGTTTGGTGAGGATATTGGTAACCCCAACCCCAAAATTAGGACGCTGCAGCTACCATATGAGTTGGAAGCAAAATTACCGTTTACTTCATTTAGTCTAGGCGGTAGTTGTTGCGCGAAAATCCCCAAGATCGATAGGGGATGTGCTAAAACTAGAGGCTTATTTCATTTAAGCAAGGGTTACGAGAAGATCCCCAAAACGTGGCAATCGATAGGGGGCGCCCCAATTAATTCAAAGCCAAGAGAGAACAAGCAAGTAATTTTGACACCGTCTAATATGACATAACAGGGTGCCTCATATAGGGGCAGGGATTGCCAAGCAATGCTTATTTCCTAGTATCAAAACCTACGTATAGTACCGATATACTACGGTTTCGATCTCATCTTCTTTTTTTGCTTCAGAGTTTCCTTTCTAGGGGTAAGGTCCTTAAACACTAATCCCTATTTCCCTACTTCACCCCTATACAACCCCTATTCAGGGGTTGTGCTTGTTGTTACTTCCAGTGGGCTGTAGACTTACATTGTGTTTTATTCCATGCGTGTGCTGAGATTCGATGCGCTGTGTGCGCCATGGCTGCACCTTGCTGTTCTGGGCTAAGGGTTAGGGGTCCAGCGATTAGGGTTTAGGGGTGGGGCGGGGGAGTCGGGCGATGCGCAAGTCCTGGAGTACCAGGTTTTGGGTTGACCATGGAGCTTCCCTCAAGTCAGCAGGGAATGCAGGAGTGGAAAAGAAAAGGGAATCTACATCTCAGGGTTAAGGGTAGGCAATGTTGGAATGGAAAGAAAATCACAAATAATATGATTCGGATTTTATAGGGACCCCTGTAAGGGTCGCCAGAGGCATGAGAGTGGTTCACAGCTAGTTGTCTCTTCTGCCCATCACTACTGGGAAAGATAGTGGAAGCTACTACCCTAAACCCTGAAACCCTAAACCCTAAAACCGTAAACCCTAAACCGTGTCATGTTGTGGAATCCTTTGTCTGCTCGATACACTTCCTGCCTGGGCAGTGACACTCAAGGGTTTGGTTTTTGGGTTCTGCGCCTTTGGTGGCTGAGGGCTAGAGCTGTTGCAGAAGGATCATTAGTAAAGAGTGCTCTGCCCCGCATGTCGCAATCCAAGTTGTTTCGTCCACTGCCTTTGATACCAAAAGTCCTGCAGGACCTTGACCGCAATCCCTAAAACCTAGATTACGCTCATGCTTGATCTTTAGTATCAATCACAGGGCGCAACCGTGCACCTGGCCTCATCCAATGGGGTGAAGGGTTTAGGGTTTCGGGTTGGCCCCCCTCCCCCTGTATTAGGGCAGCCGGCTCCCCAACCCACTGATATCAAGTATTCCCATGGTGGTATGCGAGAATTTGCTCGGAAGATTGAATATGGGTGGTTTTTGATTTTAGGAGGATCGGGTTATGATTTTTCATTACTGGTATTCCATGTTTTTGTTATTCTGAGTTTTCTGCTTGTGATACTAAGATTATCATCATTACATTAAGATCTTTCAAGATGCTCGTGCGAGGTGAACCTGCAAACGTTGTTCATGAGGCATTCCCGGTTTAGAGTTTAGGGCTTAGGGTGTAGTGGGTGACAAGAACGGCACCAACAATCAAAGCCTTAACAGCGCCCCAGACCAGCATGGAAAACATTTTTGAGTCGAGCGTCTAGTGGTTACGTGCAATGGCATCTATTGGGATAAGAGAGGCTACTGGGATACAAAGGGGGGTTACTGTAACAACCTAGATACTTTCAAACACTGTGTCCTCAAGATCCGTATGATACGCCAAAACCCAATATTGAGTGTGTAGCTCCGCACAGTATGAATGTCTTGGAAGTTCTTCGATGCGGGCTGGAGTGAAGTGCGGGAACCCGACAATCCACAGTAGCAGCCGAATGTGAGTCAAAGATGAGCATAACAGCATAACATGTAGTTTGTTTTACTAACAGACGTCCTAGCAGAGAGCCCTGCGATTCCGTACAGACTCTCAGGAAATTCTGGAGTATTCTAAGGAATGTGCTCGCTTTCCATTCACTTCTCCTCTGTTCCAACTGTTTAGGCCCCTAAACCTTACATCCTCAAGTCAAAAACTCTGCTCCTTGCCTTTCTTACTTACCACCAGTAAGCACATGACAAAGCATATGAGTGAGCAAGTATATCCAGCAAGTAAGTGAGTGAGTGAGTAAGTCATTTTTTTAACGCTTGCCATACCGAGATCCACAGCCCGCATTGATGGTCGCCACATCCGTATGCGACGAGCAGGACCAGAAAACAGATTCGGGGTGTTCAGCAATAGGAGGTATTTTCGGCACCCAATCCACTAGAATTGGGACCCTAATATCTATACCACAGTTATGGGGTCCTTATTAAAGGGCTTGGGGTAACTTAAGCCCCTTATTTGTTTTGCCAGGGGTTTGGTTAGTCCCTTCTTGAAGGGTTAGGGTGGCTCAGTCAGGGATGGACAAAGGCAGAAATTACCCACGTTGTTTATTGTGTAGAGTTTAGATCCACGGATATTTGTTAAGCAGTTACTAGTAAGAATACCTAGGGCTATGACATGTCCCTACAGGGGTCATAAGTATACTTGGTGAGTCTGCTTGGCACTCCAAGTAGTGTACACTGTAGTGGTTGACCTGGGGCTTAGGTTCAGGACGTAAAGGTTTTAAGGGTTCAGCGGTTTAGGGGCGTAATGGCATGGGGTTAGGGTCTAAGTCTAGGGTTTTAAGATGTTAGGATATTGTTGTAATGCAAAAGAAAGCCCCTAAACCTTAAATCATGTTTCTGAAGAACTCTCGGGGCTGGTGTTTCAAAGCTGTTCCCTCCTTTTGGCGATGGGGGGCTTTGCGCAGGATATGCTCCACGCCCCTCTGCCCGAATAATAAGCCCCTTACACTGCAAAAATGAAGATGTCTAAATCCAAAACCCTGAACTCCAAAATTGTACCATGACATACTTGCCAAGACCGTGGGACTCGAGCCGTCCAAAATGTTTCAGCTAGTGGGGTCTCGAATATGTGTTTTCGGTTTTGGGTTTAGGGTTGCTCCTTAGGCTTTCTAACAGCAAGAAGGACCTCAAATTCTGCTGTGCCTCCGTCAACTTCATGTCCGTTGTTTCGCAGGGTCCCAGGACAGGTAAGTTACTGCATTGAGCTGCAAAGCCTAGCTCCTAAATGAGCTATGGTCTAAGCTGCTTCGAGGGGGTTATGTAGGGGAGTGTTCTAGGGGCTGGGAAGGGGCATGCTAGGAGTTTAGACTATAGCTCAAATGCTTAACACCCGCCAACCCCCGAAGACCCAAACTGCTCAGCAAAAGAGCCAGGCGAGTTTCTCGAAACGACCGTTACCGAACGTCGAAGAGAGATCCCTATTTAGACTGTCATGACAGCAACATATCCCTAGGTTTCTTTTACACATGCGGCAGTTTCCTTTTTTCATTAATTTCAACGGGGGCTCCTGAGGGAAACCCTAAATGTTGAACTTTACTGTAGAAGCCTGTACACTTGCCGATACTCGTCCATTATAATCGTTATGGAACTACAGTAACATGATTGCCTGCATATGGAAACTTTACATTGTCACCACAAGCAGCAAATCCGATTTGCATTTGGTGGTCCATCTGTTTTTCTGGTTGGTTCTAAATATTTATACTTTTAAGGCCCTAGACCTGAAACCCCCAAAGACTGCTACATCCCCCTGATAACCCGTATGCTCCCTCAATCCTACTACATCCCTCAAGAACTTCAATAAGGCTCAAATCATGGTACATTCCTATTGAATCCATGTATCCCCCAAGCCCTCATCCCTAAATCCTATGCTCTAAACCCAAATGTTTAAACCCCAGACCCTAATCCCTAAAGCCTAATCTCTAAAACCTAAATGCCTAAACCCTAATCCCAAAACCCTCAACCCTATAAAACTTCCCAAGCCCAAAGGTTTGCATCCCAACTGAAAGGGACTCTGAGCCCTATTTCGTTTGCAGTCCCGAGAGCTTCGCTTGACTACCTCCCGACTGCAAGCAGGCCTGGACAGGTTTAGGATTTAGGGTTTGGGATCTAGGAGGATGCATCATGTTAAGATATCTGCATGTATATGGGTCTAGATGACTAGATTTATAGGGTTTGGGGCAGCTTCTACTGCAGCTACGTGCAGAAGAGGGAGCGAATACTGCTCCCAATCATTCAGGCGCTGAGGGTTTAGGGTTGGTTTCATGGGATCTAGTTAGGCATGTTTGGGCCAGTGGTGTAGGAAGTCTTCAGGGTGTCTCGCCAAGCCCTAAAATCCTAAACCTAAAACCCTAAACCCTACAACCCCAAAACCGTAAACCCTACAACCTACAACCCCCAACCCTAAACTGCATTCTTCAAAAGAATCTTAGCTATGACGACGAGCCTCCAATCATGCCTTGCCTTGGTTGATGCATTTCTCAGTCTTTAGGGTTTATAGTCCCCCTGAAGTAGATAGAATATGGCTTTGGGTATATTATAAGAAGATACCCATAGACCCCATATTCTATCTACTTAAGGGGGACTATAGGGTTTAGTTAGGGTTTAGGGTTTAGGGCACGGAGGAATGGATCCCTAGAATAGCCCCTGATTTGCGCCAAAACAACGTAGTTTAGGGTTTAGGGTTTAGGGTTTAGGGGCATTTCCTTGTGTTCAGGGACCTTGGGCTGTTTGGCTTGATTCTTTGTAGCACTTAGTACCTCATCCGCGGAAAGCCACAGTTGAATCATCTGGGTTTGCTGTCAAGGAACTTAAGCAAAGGTACTATAATGGTGGAATTATGTTGGAACCATATTAATTGCTATATACATATATACACCCATCATGGTGTCTTGAATTCAGTTCCTGAACAGCAACCCAGTCATTTGCTTACTGCAGCAGCCGAGTCCAAGCCATTTCACCATCGGCAAATGGAGAGTTTCTCAACACGAAGCTTTCTATCATCCTGCAATCATGCCTCAATCCTTATGCTTCTCCAGGGTAGGGTTTAGGGTTTGGGGTTTAGGTCCCCATCGGCCCTAAACCCTCAACCACTGAACCCTAAACCCTAGAATTCTAAACCCTAAAGCCTAAACCCTGACAGCCTACCCCTCTTTTGTTGAGAAATACGACACATCTGAAAAAGCGAACGCGCCATCTGCCGTCGCACTCCTGCATGCTGCCGGCTCAAGGGTAGGATTCGGGGCAGCCGTTTGCTTGACTATGTGCACTATGGTGTAAACTCCTTGAAGAGGGTTATATGGTGGACTATATAGGGTAGTATGATAGGGGATATTAAGGGGGATACTAGGAGGATACTAGGAGTTTAGACTATAGCTCACATATACGGTTATATGAGTAGTATATAGAGTCCACATAAGGTCTAGGGATACTGCCCATCACCCAAACCATGGAACACGAAATGGAATTCTTACGAAGGACTCCGCGTAGCCCCCTTACAATCAAAGCTGAAATGGACACTGCGATGATGTAGGGATGTGGGGCTTATTCGAAATGGTAAGCAATAGTAACCAGTGTAGTGCTTGGTCATAGCTAGGGCTTTTTCCCATCTTAGGTGCCCTTCCTCTCAGGGATCCCTTCTAAGAGACTTTCTGCCTTGAAAGGGGTTTTGCTTCCCTTGTAGTCCTCTACATGAAGATCGTAAACCTTCACAATGACATATGGGCACATCCAAAAACAAGGGTTCTATGAACATACCACCAAGAGACTATCTAGCCTCGCTGTGTGTCAAAGTTTAGGCATGCAGGTTGAAAAGTCAACTTCTAGTTCTTGGAAGCCAAATGTCTAGCAATCATGGTATCCCTTCCAGCTATGAATAATGCCTCAGATGTTCGGAACACTTGCGGCTCCCTTACAGTAAGCCCATAGCGGAAACATGACACTGCCTAGTACCTGGGTAGGGAAACAGTCCAGTGATAACAGGCTATAGTCCATATATCCCAACATAAACGTACTATTGTGCATGACAGTAGTCCTACCTGGCCAAGTACTCTTGACATTCTGGTCAAGGGCCCCTACTTTGCCACCCACAGCCGCAGATGTTGCTCGCTTTGGCGCGCAGTGTCGCGGTATCCTGGGGCACCTTCTTCATTGCAGATAGCACGGCGCAGTTGATTGAGCGATGTTCAAAATCTGCTTCAGCGCGGGATTGGACACATCCACAACGCAGCTTTGAGGATGTAACTAGTGAGTATTCTGCAGCTCGAGGGTTGCGATATGCCTTTGTTGGTGGGATGGTGATGGCGCCAATTTTTCACACCTGGTACCATGTCATCGAACGTGTGATGCCGGGTCGTCAGCTTTGGTATCAAAAGCTTCTTCTGGAGTGCTTCACGATTGCTCCAGTTTATCTTGCCTGTAACATGACCGCAGCAACTTCTTTAAAGACGCTTGGCATCTTTGAGAATATTGACTTCCATGCCTCTTGCACGAAGGCTCATGTTGGACAGGCGTTCCACCAGGTACGCAGCGACGTTCAGTCCAAGCTAAGTGCTGACTTCCTCCGGTTGTACTTCGGTGCCCTAACGGTGGTACCCATGTACCAAGCTGTGAACTACCGATTCATTCCCCTCCAGTATCGTATGTACTGGCTCAACGCATGCCAGCTACTGTTCAACATATGGGTTTCGCATCGTGTCGCCACGGATGCTCGGCCATCGGTGAAAAGAGCATCCCGTAACCCCAATCACCTCATTGCAGTTTTTTAGGGGTTATACCTACTAATTGCGGGGTAGTTTCCTCTAAAGTGTAGGCCATTCAGGTTGCGGGTGGTCATTGCGCAGCCCACCTTTCGTACTTGGCTCTTTGAAGCTTCAGTGATTTAGGGTTTAGATTTCGGGCTTTCCTAAAGCTTTGACTTACCGCGAGGTTCAAGGTGAGGCATTGCCCCCAACCATCTCCAATCCCCAGCCCCAAACTGCAACTGAGACCTTCTCTTGCATGCAACTTCCTGCGAAAACGCAGCAAAGTCACCCTAAGCCTTAATTCCTAAACCCTAAACCCGTAGAAGCCTACATGAGCCTCTAGGGGGCCTTTCCGGACTCCAGGTCTACGTGCAGGCTTGCAGTGATTGTTGGGTTTGGGGTTTGTGGCTTTGAGCAACTCCCATGTTATTCTCGCTTTTGGGGGTAGTCCCAGGTATTCGCAGGTTGCTAGGACCAGCTACTTCGAGACACCTATTCTTTTTTACTCCTGAAGTTCTAGATCCTAAGCCCAAAGCACGCCAACCTTTTTCAAACACCGTAAGTTCTAGGGTTCAGGGTACAGACCCTGCACCTCAAATCCAAATCTCCTCGGAACAACCTGTCCCAACCCAACCGCAAATCAAAACCCTAAACCCTCTACGTGGATGGTCAGCGAAACTTAGTGATGCTACTTATGACCTTTTCATGCGCTTATAATGACCCTTGGTATCCCAACCCACTTTCGAAGTGCCCCGGATCCTCCAAGTACTGTGGCCACCCTGTTCCTTGGGAGCCAGGGATCTTGTACAGCTTTTCAGTGGCCGTCGCAAACCCGCTGGAGGCTGGTTTTTGGTTTCCAGCTCAAGCTCATTTTGGATTTAGGTTTTAGGACCCTAGCCTGTTCAGTCAGAGTAGATGGACTGTCGTATACGGAGCTTCAGAAGTTTGAGTCTGGGGGTGTGGCAGGTTCAAGACGGGGCCATGGGGTCGCAGCTCCCCTCCCGTGACAGACTTTAAGGTTTCGGGTTTTGGGTTGAAGGTGTTTGGTTTAGAAGGGTTAGGGTGTTGGGTTTAGGGCTTCTGCTGCTAGGTTTGGGCTTTGGATCACCGTTGACCCACGCTTTGAATAGCCAAATCCAGTCTCCAGCAGTGTGAAGTCCGGACATTCCAACTTGCTGGTGAGACCCTAAACCCTAAACCCTAAACCTTCAGTACTGCCCCCCCCACCCAGTAACAGTCTATATTAGGGGTCCTATTAAAGGCTATATATAATCATATTAAAATCATTATCCAACTGTTACTGAGGGGGCAGTACTGAAGCTAAACCCTACACACCCATGTCAGCATCTCTAGGTGCCGCCCAGTTGTACTTTATGAGCCATGGCCTTACCTCCTTAAAGGGGAATTATATAGGGGATTATATAGGGGACTATTATAGGGGTTATTAAGGGGGATACAAGGAGTTTAGACTATATCTCTTATGTCAAAGAATAGAACACCAAGTGGCTTTTCATCTTCTTACCCGCGTTAAGATTACTTGAGAAGAAAATGGAAGCTACAAGTGGATTTGCTGTTTTCAATGTTTCCATAAGCTTCACCCGGAAGCCCCTAAGTGCTAAACCCTAATTCCACCCATCCCAAAACTGCAAATTTTCGGAGGCGCGTGACTGCAGCCAACGAAAATAATCCTTGCATGACCTCTATAGTCTTCTTAAACTAAGCCACGAAATAGACCATTTCACGAGTACCCCTATACAATATCCTTAAAGGGACCCTCACCATCCCTGGGTAATACCCAGCATATTCCGGATTCCTAGGAGTAGTTTAGGGTTTAGGGCTTGGGGTTTAGGAGCTTAGGGCTTAGGGTTGAGACGCCCGGAAGTGCAGCTGCTAAACTCGCAAGCCCGGAATGCTGAGACCCTCAAGCAAGGAACAACCCAGACATTGTATCTGATTAGGGTTTAGGGCTCACAGGCTGAGAGCAATGCCCCAAGAAAGGAACAATTGTCAAACCCCGCCAGAAACTCCGGATACACCTAGAACCCGTAGATCCCACCCAATCCCCGACACCCCTGTGCAGTCTCAGACTCCATTTCATGCCGCGTTTCCCATTTGAGTCTCCATTCTTGCAGTTCGTATAAACCTCACACCAACAGTTTCCGATTTCAGTGTATTGGTTTCTCCATCACGACAGTCCCTACGGGTCCAAAAAAACCCAAACATCCGTTGAGGGGTCTACTTGGAGGGCCAGGGGGCGTTACTAACTATACCTAGACATTTGAATTCCTATAGGCGCAATAATTCCATGTATGCCCATCATTGAACTACCCACGAAGTCTCCCTGATCCTAAACCCAAAACCCTCAACCCCTAACCTTACGTAAACCGTCAACCCTAAACGCCCTAAACTCTCAACCCTAAACCTTCAACCCCTGACCTTAAACCCGTAAACCCTCAACCCTTAACCTTAAACCCTCAACCCGAAACCCTGAATCCTAAACCCTCGACACTAAACTCTAGACTCCCTATACCAAGTTTCCCAGACCTTCCAAGTAGGCCAACTCTTCTGGGTCCTTCGAGCTGCAGACACTCACGGCGGGCGCCGTGCTCCTTGGTGGAAAGTCCTGAGGTCAACGCTTTACAGTTTGTAGAGGGCTATAGAGGTTCCTTTACAGGGTCTATACCCTAAACCCTAAACCCTATGGGGTTCCAGGGTTCAGGGCTTAGGATCTTACAGGGTTCCAGGGTTTGGGGGCTCAGGGGTTAGGTTTATGGGAGGTTATTGGAGTTGATCCGGGCTTGATGGGGGCCCATAGAGTCTTGCTGCCTGGGCTTTATGCACGTGGAGGCTCTCCTGGCCAACAAAGTCTACTTGGTAACACGGGTACATGACGGTGACCGCCACCCAAGGATTCCTAAATCCTAAGTGGTTCAAGGTGCAAGGCTTTCAGGGTACGTCCTAATTATTGGGTATATATCTAGACCAGCCTTTCAGGATCCAAGAGGGCTGCAGTACCCCTTGTATATTAGAGGAAGGAATCTTGGTATCATTCAGGGTAGATTCCTGGATTCGGATGGGAGACTACTGGCTCCATTCTTCCGGGTTAAGAACTCCTAGACGCTAAGCCCTCCCCTAATTATCCTAATTATGAACCAACTTACTAAGTCCCCCTAAACCCTATAGTAGTTTCCATTTTCTTTTCCATTATTGATATCTTGAAAATCCCAGGCCTTAAACCGGATGTCTGCCCTAAACCCTAAACCCTAAACCGGATGTCTGCATTTTTCCCAGGCTTGATGCGGGCTTTGCCCCCAGCTTTGCCTTTGCTGCTGGCCGCCTTCCGCCCTTTGGCTGCATTTCGCTGATGTCTATTGTAAGGGTTAGGGGTTTAGGGTTTAGGGTTTAGGGGTTTCGGGTTTAGGGTTTAGGGGTCTAGGGTTTAGTTTAGGGGTTTAGGGTTTAGGGGTTTCGGGTTTAGGGTTTAGGGGTCTAGGGTTTAGGGGTTTAGGGTTTAGGGTTGTTTTATTGTAGGATAAGAAGGGATGCATTCTTCCATGCCCTACCAACAACCAACTAGTTGCAGGCAATATGGGTGTTTCTCAAGAAGCCGTTGTGCTGGGGCCTGGGCCCGTTATGCAACCCTAAGCCCTAAACCCTAACACCAAACGCCTAGCAGACTGTCCTGGACCCAACTAATGTTTGGGGTTCAGGCTTCCGTGTTCAGGTTCCAGTGTTAGGGTTAAGGTGTTTCAGGGCTTAGATTCTTTAAGGCTTCAGGTTTAGGCTTCAGGTTGTTAGATTTAGGTTTTAGCATTGAGGTTTAAGGTTTTTGGTGTTGGATCTCAGGGTTTACTTACACAGCCTGAAATGCCTGAAAGGCTTGAAAAAGCCTTAGAACCCCACAGTCCATAGTTTCCCTTACCACTCCGCTATGCTACCCTCGCAAGGTCCACCCTTGGTCAAGATGTTTTGGGGATGCTGGCTAAGTAAGGCGGAACCTAAGGGGCTGTAGGGGGTTGGGTAGGGGAACACATGGGCGAAGGGATTCAAATCAAGGCACCGCTGCTAGTATGGGGCCACCCTTCAAGAACTAGCTAATTATCCTCTTTAATTCTGCTCCACCCCCGAATTTTGCCGCACAATTACATTCAACTGAAACTGGAATCTCGGTAGTAGCCTTGAAGCTGGTATTCGTTTTCGCCTTCGTGTCAGTACTGGCCCTACAGCTATCATTAAAATGTATGTAACACCTCTTTAAACCAATTAGAAATCTAGTCAAAAGCAAGTGAAAGTTAAGTAAATTCAATTACAACCTACTGTAGTTACAGTGTTACAATAATCCAAACCTCACTCAAATCAACTGAAATCTAATTTCAACCTAATGACGCTGTTTCTGTTACGCTTGTCAAAGCTAGAGCAAACGTAAGGTAGGCAAGGAATTCGAATCCTGTGGGCTCCAAAAAGTTGCACTGTACCCCTCAAACAATACCAGGTTCCAAATAGATTCCAAGAACAATTATAAACCGGGTCCCTTGCGTAAAGGGGGTCCAACATTACACCCTAAAACCCTGAAAACAAATATGAAGGCCCCTCAGAAAGCCTACGAAGAATACTGTTATTTCATAAGGGTAGATGCTTCCGTGTGTGTTTGTGGGGGGGGTAAGCCCACAGCCCGACCAAGATGAACTACCAGCAGCAACACCAACATCCCCACCTCTTCTAAGGCCAGACGCAGAGCCACCCCAAACCCGCTGAAAACCTGTATAACCCCATGCCGCCTTATATAATCCCAGATATCCCCATATAGGCCTAGACAACCCCATATAACCCTATGTAACCCCTACACCCCTAGAAATCTGTATACGTTTGAGGTTCCTTGCACTGCGCACGGACCCGCCGCGTCCGTTAGCAGACCGGGCGCCATGACAGCAGGTTCTTAAAAGCTGAGTAGGGATTTAGGACTCAGGGTTTAGGGACTATAAGCCCTAAACCCTAAACCTAAACTTTAAACCAGTATGAGGGTTTTTCTGGGGATATAGGGAATACGGAAGACTTTTGTGTATACTACTTACAATTAGATACCGCTACTGATTTGTGCGGAAAGCCTAAGGCCCCGCGATCCATTTCTTAGGTTTAGTGGTGCAGGGTATAGAGTCAGGGTTTAGGTTTAGGGTTTAGGGCCGCAAACCCCAAGTTTCCGAGATCTCAAACACACTGAGCCTTGCCATGGTGTAAGATAAGATTTGGAGAATCCTTCAGGCAGACCCTTTTGATCAAACCCTAAACCCTAACAGGTCCTTAGGCTCCCCATAGTGTACCCCATGTTGAGAGACCTCCCTAGGTGTCTCAGGAGGTTTAAGAGTTTAGGGCTTCGGGTTCAGTGTCCGCTTTCTTTCCAGTAGCAGCCCAGACTAAAATGCCCGGAGTAAGGGGTCTGGGGCTTTGGGCTTTGGGACCGAAACCCCTAAACCCCTAAACCCTAAACCCCCTGTACCCTGAACCGGAGAGAGCCAGGAAAAGCCCGGGGGACCTAACCCCTAAACCCTAAAAGCCTAAACTGCTAAACCCTAAAACCAAACCCCTAACATTCCAAACTCCTAAAACCCGAAACCCCCTTAATTCCTAAAACCCTAAAAGCCCTGAAGCCCCTAAACCCCACAACCCTGCAACCCCTCAATCCCTACAACCTTAAAGCCCTAAACCCTGCAACCCTAAAACCCCCTTAGTCCATTAAACCCTGCCCAGAAATCCGAGGTCGCTGCCGTCCTGGTCATGTTTGCTGCAGATGCGCCGCTGGCAGCCTCCGCTGAGCTGCACTTCGGCTTTAAAGGTTTGAAGGTTGTTTGAGGTTTTCGTGGCTTAGGGTTTGAGAGTCTAGGGTTTATGGTTTGGGGGTCTAGGATTTAGAATGTAGGGTTTAGTTTCTTTTGCGATACTGCGGAGTTGGAAAAGAAAATGGAATCTGCTATGGTATCTAGGGTTTTGGGCTTAGGATTTTCGGGTTTAGGGCTTTGGGGGGTTCAAGGTTTAAAGTTTAGAGATTCGGAGCTTGCTTTTAGGGATTGTTGAAAGGACTACATAGGGGTATCATACCATAGGATTCAGGGTTTAGGGTATTGGTTAGTAGGGAATAGAAAATACACGCACATATGGGGCTTGTGGACCTTTATAACGGGTCATTTAGGGACTATTATAGGCATTCATTCCTCCATTCCTTGCAAACCACCAAGGGCACAAACTGAGACCTCCTGTTTAGGGTTCAGGATTTAGGGTTACGCTTTAGTGTGAAATCCAGGCACCCTGAACACTCTGGAGCCTTAACCACCCCCACACCCTTACAGCCATCAAATCCCTAAAGCTCCTGTATCTCACAAGCAAAAGTCAGAAAATGCTGCAAGACCCTACGCCACTCAACACCCAGAAGCCCCTGAAGCCACTAGAAAACAGTAAAGTGCAAACCACAAAGCCAAGCACCCTAAATTCTCGAAAGTCGTTTATACCCAGTTGAAACGCCCCACAACTACAAGCCCGAGCCCTGAAGGCCCCCAAGCCCTAAACCCCCAGGCCCCCCTTACTTTCAGGCGCCTGAGGCCCCCGGCTTCGTTTGTTCTGCCAGTGCCTTGTTCTGAATACGTTTCCCAAGGGTTTTAGGGGTTTAGGGCTTAGGCTTCTTTGCGCTTTACAAGTTTTTGGCTTTTGTGTCTTGAGCTGTTTGTTTTTAATTTTGCCTTGCTATGCTTCAAGTTTCTTTCAAGGTTTTGGTTGTTGAGCAAATTTTTCCAGTGTGTTTGGTTTTTGGTGTTCTGTGCGTAGCTGTTACAAGAGTTTGGGAATTCTCTGCGAACTAGATAGAGACGTTTTATGTCATACAGGAACCCAGATTCTGAGACCCATGATCCAGGACCAAAGGTGGGCTCCATAGGTTGCTTCTGGTATCGGCTGTTTCGGATGCCAAACGCGGCGGACGGGACCGCAAGGGAGGTTTCAAGGGCTTCAAGCCTGGAGGGGTTCAGGAGCCGGATGAGGTTCGGTAGGGGTTGAGGCCAGAAGTCCGTTCAAGGTGTGATTCCGCAAGCTTCTTGCAAATCCTCTCTCTCTGCCTCACTCGTTCTCTCTGTCTCTCACTCTCTCTCTCTCTCTCTTCGTCTCTCTCTTCGTCTCTCTCTTTGTCTCTCTCTCTCTCTCTCTGTCTCTGTCATTCTCTGTCTCTCTCTCTCTCTCTCTCTCTCTCTCTCACTCTCTCCCTCTCCCCTCTCTCTCCTGCTCGCTATCCGCTGCAGTTGTGGTGTTTCAGACTCCGGTAGTCAAGCTTCTGGAAGGACATTACTCAACAATATCCAGCCGTAAAAACTTGGTAATATTTAGTAACCATCTATCTGGGCGTTCCCAGAATTAGCGCTCCAGTCCTCAAAGCAAGGATTATTCGAATGTTATTGATATTATTGGTCGATTTTGGGGGTCCTTCTTCATGAAGACTCCCCTCTCAACGCAAGGCCAGGCAGTCCAAGCCACAAGCGTTCAAGCCAAAGACGTGCAACCTGATTAGTTGGGTGTTTCCATAGACGGGGGCCCCAATATTCTTACTTCGCCAATAGAAGAACGTTAACCTTTTTGGGCTTCCCTTTTGGGTCTCTATAACAAAGTTCAAACCTTTTTAGCCCCGGTTATTGGGGAGAGAGATATAGACCCCAAGATAGTATAGTGCTTATCGTTGGGACACCCAAAAGGAACCCCTAATTGTTGCATCCCCCCCCCTCAGCTTAAGCAAGAAATACAATTTCGAGAAAGAATGTACACATCTGAGCGTCGCAGCAAAGTCACAGCACACCTCAGACCCCTAGCACAAAAGACTGCGGTTCAACGAATACAGAAATTGGACAGACAAGAACAGTTCGAAGGGAAACACGCCAATCACGCCGTACTCCGTAGACAGGAACAGATTGTCCGTCGCGTGCACGACACACAGCAAAAGTGGTGGAATTCTTCTTCACCTGCTGGGCTCCAACAGAGGGTTTAGGGTTTAGGGTGTAGGGTTTAGGGTTTAGGGCGTCCGCCTGCGCAGGGCTGAGTATCCATGCGCCGATGGCGCCACCCCACTTCCAGGGATCTGTGGGTGGCGGCACGTCCTGCGCACAGCGAACGCCCAAAAAGCCATCGAAACTGGGCTTTCTTCAACACTCCCCCCCCCTGCGAGACATCACAGGCTACCACCCAAA